>JAQGCX010001530.1:0-10779 GCA_034700205.1 Plectus parietinus
TTAGTGTTGATAGGGAGGGGTGTGAGCAGGCCCGGCTTAAGGGTCCGGGGGGCCCTGGACCTTTTTTCCTGAGGGGGCCCCTGAATACAGCCGGAGGCAAAATTTTTTGCACTTTTTACCGTCGGAGGAGAATTTTTTGTATTTTTTACCGCCGGAGGCGCAATTTTTTGCGTTTTTTACCGCTGGAAGCAAAAAAATGGATATTTTATCGCTGGACGTTCCTTTTTGGCGAGCTGAGGACCCCCTTTTGGCGGTCGGGGGGCCCCCCTTACGTGCGAAGAGCCGGGGGGTCCCGGATCTTAAGGTCCATCGTTAGGCCGGGTCTGCCCCTAGGGATGGATCGAAAAATAGGGCGACTGTTGCCCTATTAGAAGAGATACGATAAGAAAACGCTACTCACTACTTCTCCATGATCTTGCGCTGGGCGCGACGCTCCTCGATGATGCGGTTCATGTCGTCTATCTGCTGTTTGAGCTCATACTTGCGCTTAGCGAATTTGGCCCTCTCCGCCTCCACCTTGACGATCTCCGCTTTCTAAAACAGACAAAGCGCATCTTTTACGATCAAAAGAGTGCACATTTCAATTAATTTCAATCTGCTTATTAATATTTGCAAAGATTTTGTGATTCAAAATTCAAAATTTAACAAGAAAAACATCAACAGAATAATTTTTTTTCTGCCGATCTATGTGAATTTCATACAAAAAATGTTACATGCACAGCAAAAACTTCTATGGCAGAACAAAACATGAAAGGGAAATTATCGATTTTTCAGTGTACTATGTTTTGTACACTGGAAAACTGCCAAAATTGCCATATATGGTAAAAGTCGAAAATTTCTTCAAATCAAACGAATAAATGAAATAAATAATGAAATACTAAACAATAACAGAAAATTACTGAACCGCTTGAATCCACAATACAAACAACAATGGAAGCATGAGAAATATGAAAATTTGGTTTTCGTACCAGATTGGCGATGGTCTTTGCCTCCAATTTGCGCTCTCTGTTCTTTTCCCTCATCGCCGCGATCGCAATCTTCAATGCCTTTGCCTCTTCCGCCGACATTTCTTTTTTCCTTTCTATTAAAACAATGTAAAACGATCGGCGGTTTCCGACTTTCGATTCAGATAGTCTAAAATCGTCTTTTTCGACGATTGAGACACGCAACATCGACGCAGAATTATGCGCATACAACCGCATTCATGCAAACGAATCGTTTGAAAATAGTAGGGATACTGTAATTTACCGAAAGCGCCAATTCTGAACGGAAATTGGTGGATTTTATGGGCATCGAATTTGCGAATTTCATTGCCCGAGCCCGACAAAACCACTTGCTGATGCCGCAAAGGGGGATGAGGTGCCCAATAATTATGACATTTTACATAATGGTCACACCATTCTTATGGATCGCAGAATTGAACGTGGGGGATATGAAATTGTAACTTTATGTCCCCTTCCAGAACTCTGTTGAAATTCCCAATCCCCACATCAGAAATTTGATCGCCCGAAAACCCGCACACTTTCTGATTTGTTATATTTTGACTTTCCTTCTGACTTTCTGATTCGTTATATTGCGGTTGCCTATGTTTTTGAAGTGATTTTTGGTTCGTATCTTTACAAATTATCCAAAAAAGCAGAAGCAAAAGCAAGTCTACTGCTTCCATGGCATGATATTTGTCAGTTAAACTGCATAACCAGAAAGACAACAACACAGCACAACACTTTGCTTTCGCGATTCAGTCATGATAACAATCGAAATAGCAGAGTCAATGGAAACGAGGTAAATTGAAAGAACGAATTGCGATACATGACAGCTTGAACAGCCCAAGAATGGCGGAAATTTCACCAATAAATGCGAAAAATGATGTGAGACCTGAACAATCGGACGGGCAATCAAAATACTGGTGTAAAGACAGAGAATCGATCAAACTTGTGAATCTGATTCAGAGGTACTCAATATTTGGGAGGAAAGACGAATAGTAAATATGTATGTACACAATTAAATGCTCGAAAATATCAATTTAAACGAGCAAGACAAAGACTCGAAATATCAATTCAAACGAGCAAGACAACGACAGCGACATACAATTTCTAATGGATTCATTTTTCATTTTCATTGTCGAGATCCGAACCAGAATCGCTGCTGCTGTTTTCATGTTCATCAGTTGAACGCTGCAAACAAAAAGGCATTTTTAATTGTCTTCAGCAAAAACTGTGACAAAATTGAAAGCAATTAATAACGCCCAAAAGATTAGGCTTCATTTGGTTACTTCAATCCATTGAATTCCAAAAAGAAAACGATGGAGAATGGAGTCAAATATTAAGAAATATACCGTCTGATTTTTGAAACGCAGCACGAGAGTTCCTTGTAGATCGCGATCACGCAGTATTGTGTTCAATGATTCCACAATCGCCGTTGACAGAGCATTGCGCATATCGTCTGTGAATATCAACGCCGATGTGGTGCCCTGAAATTAATTTCGTTACTGTGAATACAGGGGGATTCTTTTATCTGTTACGCAGTTGAAATTGTATCCATTTTTAGCAAAGGTACTAGTGTTACCACGGTACGGGGTTTTCGCCGTACGGTACGGTACGGGGAACCCCGTACTGGCCCGCCCCGGACGAACAAATTCCCCGTACTCCCCGTACCGGCCCGCCTCGAAGAATTATTCCCCGTACACCCCGTACCGGCCCGCCCCGAAGGGAAAAATTCCCCGTACTTCCCGTACCTGCCTGTCCCGGACGAAAAAATTCCCCGTGCTCCCCGTACCGGCCCGCCCCGAAGGAAAAAATTCCTCGTACTCCCTGTACCGGCCGCCCCGGACCATCCGCCCCGTGGTAACACTAAAAAGTACCAATTTCTTTAATATTTTGGGGTTAAACAGTCCCATACATTGGGTTTTATTTCCCAAAATTTCAAGCGATTTGATTCACGCGTGCTTTGCCACCAGCACTTTTTCTAAAACGCAATAAATTTGTATTACCACAACTTTTTTGACTACCGTAATTTTTATTTCGCTATAAGTAAGTCATTTTTCAACAAATCAAAGTGGTTGGCATTTTTGGTGAACAAAAATGATAAATCAAATCAAATTTGCACAAATCGCTGGCTACAGATTGCAGTGCATTAAAAATTACGGTAGTCAGAAAGTCGCGGTGAAACACATTTTATTAAAAATTCTGATGACAAAGAACGCGGAGCCGAATCGCTCGAAATCTTGGGAAACAAAACTCTATTTATAAGATTACCTAACCCTAAAATATCAAAGAAATTGGATATTTGTTAAAAATTGGCTGCAATTTCAAATGGATAAAAGCCGCAAAATAACTATGTTGGTTTTATTGGAAACAATAAAACCAACAAAGTTATGTAGCAGCCTTAACAGATAAAAGAATCACCCTGTAAATTGCTCATTTGATCATTGTGGATAAGTGTCATTCGAGCACAAACAAACGAAAAATATGCGCTCACCTCGCTGCAGACGGACTTGAAAGAGTTCGAAGTGTTCTCCTCGACGAATGACACCGTCTCCGCCTTGCTGTCAGGCGTGGATGGGTTGTCACCCCCGGACATGGAAGAAGACTCGTTCATGCTCACAGGCGGACTAAACCAGTCGCTCGGCGGAGCAGGCAACTGCGGGCTGTCATCACTTTGGTCAACAAACAATTTCTCCCTCGGTTCCGATGTGTCATTCTTCTTTAAGTGGCGTTGAGTAAAATTGTCGCTGATTCCGAGTACCTGAAAAAAAGATGGCTGTATGTAATGCGATCACTCTGTCATCCAAACTTTTCCGCGAGGTACGATTAAAAAAAACAGCTATACACAGAATTTCTTTGACGGTAAAGAGCGTACTGTAGAAAGCACCGTAACCCCAGAATTTTAGATGTGCGATAGTGACTAAATGTCGTTGTGGGACCTTGTACTAGAAATGGATTAAATCATACAAAGTAATGATACTCAATACAATAATTCTGGATTTTGACAGCGTGCGACATTCAATTGAGGAGTGTTCGATCACTTATTTCGCTGTTTTCGGCATAAAACGGTGGTGACTACTGCATGAAATTATCTGACACTAAACGACTCCATATAGATTAGAACGTACAGTTTCAACCAGCGAATCGGGTTCGACGGCTCTTTCTTCGGCGCTGGGATTGGGATGCTTTTGAACTGACGCCGCAGCAGCAGTTACCAGAATTTCATTGGCAGATTCGCAATGAATGTCCTTCGGTTCGCGCTGGAGTTGCTCGTAGGGGACGAATAGTGCATGCCCATATTTAGCGGTGAAAACTTGTTTGCCGTCGTGGAATCCCGTGCTACCACCAATGGGGTCGTCCTGAAAACAATTCGAATCAGTCTATTACAGAGGTTAATTGTGATGGCAATATTCCAAAATTTCAATTGTTAAATTTTAGCAAATTTGTTGTGAAAAAAGAGAATCTAATTTTTAATTCAAACAAAAATTCATCAGATTTCATGTACAAAATACTATAACCGGGTTTTTCCGTATAAGAGGTATAGATGCGTCGGTCCAGGTCGGAATCGGTCCAGCCAATTTCCATTCAATCGGTCGCGGTCCCGGTCCAATTAGTCGGTGCACAGACAATTTTGGTCTCGGTTCCGGTGCAGGGACTGATGATTTAACCAAACAATCAGTCTCGATCTCGGTACACCAACAATTTCGGTCCCGGTCCTGGTCCAGTAATCGGTCCACGAAAATGACCTCGGTCATTCGGATTTATTTTTCGAATAAGCAGCAAGGGCCTCTTATAAAGGAAAAAATTTAACACATACTTGCATAGTACGCCTTGTCCGAAATCCCGTATAAGAGGCCGGGGGCCTCTTATTTGGTGCTCAATGTGAGATCGCGAAAAATCTATTTTCCGAATAAGGGCTCTTATACGGAAAATCCCAGTACGTAATTGTGTGAGCAAATGAAACAATTACAAATGAGTGTTAATTACAGTTGTTTGAAAAACGTACGAATTCAACGCCGGCATAGATGCTGGTGTGACCATTGAGTCGACCAACATACTTGACAACGCCAAATTGCGGGAGTCCCTTCGTGTCAATCCATTTAATGCGTTCGCCGTCGAGAATCGAACTATATCCATCGGTGGGTGGAGCAGGTTGACTCAAAGCGAGACTGTTGACACTTTCCGCAGACCATGACTCAACGTCAGTGGCCACTTCTTCGGCTACTTCCAGTGTCAGTAGATCGACTTCATTTACAGCCCTCTCATAGCTATTCTTTCTTGTTCGGCGCGGTTCAACGCGCGATACAGAGTCAACGCACGTTTTGTACGAATAATCAATCCCATGCTGGTTTTCAAAGGCGAGCTGTTCAGCCAATTCCCTGTCCATCTCTTCTATGAATTCTTTCTCCAACTGCTTGGCAAGTTTTCTGTCAGTCTGCTCGACAAGTTCTGCTTTGTCCATCTCTTCCACGACAAGCTTGTAGTCGTAGGTGACGGCGTCGAGAACAACCGCGTCCTCCTCTTTGTTCTCGCATTCTCTCCGTATCGCTTCGTCGCATTCCTTAAGCCGCGCTTGAAAGAGATCATGAGCATTGCCCAAGTGGCCGATTGCTTGAATCGGATAGTATTGCGCATCCCCGACCATTTTTCGGTCAATTTGGTTTATGAGGTAGTCGTCGTCGGCACTGTAATTGTCGTCACTGCTGGAGCACTCGTTCAACATCGTCTCATTGACCACTTCCACAGACGTCATCGGCCATGTGATTATCGTTGCTTCTTGGTCGCTTGGTGGAGCAATAGAAGCGGAAGCACCAGCTCGCCAAGATGTCAAATTGTCTTTAGCGTGATACTGAAGCAATTCGACAATAATAATGATCAAAATTAGCTGACAGTAATACCAATTATCATGAATTTACTTGAAAATACGAAGTGGGCGTGTAAAATACAATTTAAAACAAAAACTGGTGCGCGCAATACTTAATGGGCGAAAACGATTGTTTAAAATGATTTAATAAAACCCATATTTCAGACTGCAATTGAGCACAAAGTTCCATCACTGAAGGGCTGGGCATACTTCAAACGGCCCGTTTTGAACGGTCCGTTTTGCGACCAATTACCAAGAATAAATATTGCGTCATCAAAAATATATAATTCATTTTTTGGTAATTGGTTCGCAAAACGGGCCCTTGGAAGTATGCCCAGCCCTTGATCCCCCTCAAATATTTAGTATACCCAACCCAAAAACTATTTCAAGTGTAAACTTTTTGGCTAAAAATATTTTAAGCCAACATTTATCAATTATCTGTTGCCCCGGATGAAAATTTCATATTACAGCACCCTGTACCGGAATTGAAAAGCAAATGAAGCGCATAATACTGACAAATACGATTATACTGCGACGCAGAATTAATCGCACAAGTGCGGAAATGGAAATGATCACCACTTTGCTTCACAAGCACAATCAAACAGAAAAACTTTTGGCAAACGAACTTTTTTACTTTGCGAACAACAAAGTAAACTACAATTCAAATAATGCACATGACAAGGCGGCGAAATTGGACATTGCGTAAGTAAGTGACCAACAATGGTGGAGCAAACAATAAAACTGCAACGCAATAGAAACTTGAGAGAGATCGAAGGTACAGCGGAGAATTCGAAGACAATAAAAGACCTGAGCAGTCCAGATTTATTCCGACCCGTTTACATCTCGGTGCATTGCCAGAGCAATCTGAAAAATTAATCATTGAAGAAGAAACAGCACAATACATTGCAAAAAAATAGTAGCTAATATGATACAAAAAGAACTCAATATAACTGGTTATGTGATATATGAGACGTAAACATTTCTGTCCAGGACCGTGCCATGGAATTACAGTATGACTCCCCATCCAACCTCTTCTTTTGAGAAAACCTGACGCCCAAAGCCACGGCCTAATTAACATTCATTATAACACGGTGCTTCGCTATGGAGAGGAAAAAACTGTACTATTCTTGAGTGAGGATCGAGCAAATGAATTTTAATTATTACCATATGGTTAAAACCATATGGTGAAGTATGTCGATATTCTATTATTTGAAATATAATCAATCACATTGACTACAACGAAAATAAATAAAATAGCCAGTTAGAACCAATTTCAGACATTGAAGAGGGTTTGTCTGTCTTCAAGCGATTGAGTCTTAAACAGAAAGTATGTAAGACTGGGACCCGAGCGGGTGCTTTGCTTGAAAAGTTGCCAAAACATACACACGCTCGCACGTTATCTCAGTTGTATGAGCATATAGACGTAGAAGCCAAACCAGAGAGCAGCATTCTCTTACACTTCATTTTACCTTTCAAACCACAACACTATCAAGATCGCATCATTTATCTGGCCATCAAACTTTGAAGTAGCTGGCAACTATCTGTATTTCCCTAACTAATTAAAACATGCTCAAACTTCCCGTTACAAACACTAATAGCCAGCAAATGGAGTTCGACTACGTTCAACTGGACGATTTAGTTCTGGAGAATTGTGCATCACTGCTGAAATGCTGCTTCGATCGGATCAAAATGGAGCCAACGTCTCAAAGATTTGCAAATCACTTGCATTCCACCTTTAGTAGACAATATGTATCACTGTCACTGGACATAACGAAATGCAGGGACCCAGCGACAAGAGCAACCTACTCTTCATTCAGATGGCGTCTAAACAAAATGGACACCAAACGACGGTAGGAAGGAACATTTGATTAAATTATGATGTAAATTTTGCTGTGTTGTTACATTCAACGAATAAGCTTAGCTCACTTGATTCCATTCAATCGAAAAGATATAGAATTAAACCATGGCACCTTAGTTTTGCCAAAAACTTCAATTTATAAACACTTTTAGAACCTCTGGCAACAGAAACGTCAAATGTAGCAAAAATGTGGTTGGCAACAACTTTGACGAAATATTGAAGGGTATTCTGTCCCGCTTCAAGAAATTCAGCACAATGACAATTCAATCGACTTATAACACTGAATTCCCACTTGCTAACTTCCTGAAGATCATTGCATCAGAAAATTGCCGTCCAAAACAAATCGTAAACTTGTGCTTGCAAACACAAGTATTCTCAATAACCAATGGTATTTTGACACTGCTGGAGCAATTTGGTCCTCAACTTAAGAGCCTGACATTACAGTGTGAGGTGCCCACAAGAGCGGATTTGTCAAAACAGTTGTGGACGGCTGTAGCAAGCTGCACTAAACTGAAATCCTTGAACGTTTCACCAAGCAATAATCGCAGCAATCATATTTTCACCCAGAGTCAGGATCTGTTAGATTGTCTCAAGGTAACTAAATTTTCAGCAAGTAGATTATTTTAGGGGCCTATATGGCCCCCAGATCTATGTGGCCGGCTTGGTATTTTGTGTCATCAGTTGCAGACCACACCCCACCCCAACCAACATAGCAGTTTGCTGAAGTCTGCTTTGCTGCTAAATTTGCACCAATATGTTTTCACATCATGACTTTCGGGATTTGGCAATTTCCGTCTTACTAGGCCTTTACCGTATTTATTCTAATACAAGTTCCGTCTCTAATAGAAGTCCCGTCTCTAATATAAGCCCCCTCTAGAGAGCAATCGAAAAATAGAAGCCCCAGGGCTTACATTCGAATAAATACGGTAACTCTGTCTATCGTTTTAGGTGCTGAAAATTCGCCGTTATCAAAGCAATTTGAGCAGGAGGCCATACGACTCTACCTGGCTGCAATCCGCCTTTAACGATAATGAAAACCTTCACTCACTGTTCCTCACAGGAAACAATTCGGATCGTCTGGAAATGTTTGCTCAGCCACCATTACTGTCAATCATATCAAAATTACGCACGTTCGGTATCGCCTTCACTGCCGAGGAGTGTCCGCAACGTCAGGCGGTTCACATTGAGAAAATTCTGTACGCTGTGCCTGATAATGGCTACCTGATTGTCATGCAGATGATTGGCGGCGAATCGGAGGAGGATGACTTGTTGCCTAATCCCAATGTTAATAGGGTATATATTTGTTCACTTATTTTCTACTATTCTGCGGCGGCGGGGAAGGGGGTACTACTTCAACGCGCACACATCGACCTATTTGGGGAAGTGATGTTCAGGGCTGGCCCGGGCCTGAAAATATCGACTGGGTTGGGCCGGGCCGATTTTCAGAGAAAATTATCGAATATAATACTTCAAAGTTATCGATATGTAGAATACTTATTTGACTTGGTAGAGTATGGAAAAAGTCAATTTTAAGCGATTTTTGACTTGCCAATCAGTCAAATTGATGGTCTATATTTACTTTTCTTAATTGATGCCAATGTGTTAAATTGCATAGCGTGAGAGCTTTTTCTTCTCTTCTGGCCAGGCCAGGCTGGGCTTTGTTTCGGCGAAAATCCTGGCCCGGCCGTGAACATCACTGGTTGAAACTAGTCCGGGTTGTGAAAAAGTTGGACTCGGGGCGATCCCCTTTCAACCAACCCAACGTAAACACAACAAATAATTTTACTGCAACGCTGAGCAGGGTAAGAGAGTGGGTACATTTATTTTTACTCATCCGCGTGAGGTATTCAAACAAACAAATACAAACCGGAGGGTCTTGATGTCGTCGCGAATTTCGCGTTCCTTCAGTATCCAAGGCGGAGAAAATCCGTTGTTGATGAGGATCTTATTCAGTTTGTGCTGCATCTCGTCGACATACGGGTTGTGATTGTCGTCCTTGAGCGGCTTACCCATGCCCTTCAGTTTCGTAAAATCTCCTGCTTTTATCGATTGCTGGATCATATCTTCCACCATTCGTTCTATCGTGTTCCTGCAGTACATTATGTATTTTTATTTTACTTATTTTGAACATTTTAATTTGATGATAAATTTTCTGACTGGCGATTGGATATTAGAGCGTGGACATTAATTATTATGCTGCATGTCAGGAAGAGAGGACGATTTAAATCACTGAAATTTTGAAGTCAAATTCAAGAACATAAAACTAATTATGTCCATTTTATATGGTGAGTCAACAACTTCAACAGCCGGAAAAAACTTAAAAAATTACATCGCTTTACAGGTTATTTACTGAAAACAACATAAAAAATTAAACAATGAATACTACTGTTTGAAACAAGACAGCTTACGTTGTCTTTTGCTTCTTGGAAAAAAAGGCTTGCTCTCTGCTGACAGCTAGGGCGTCGGTTTTGATCACCTTCGACGCCTCCTTCTCCTCATGGTCTCTGGCGATCTTGTCCATGGCGTAGTCGCGCGCGTGATGGACGGCCTTCTGTGCCCGGTACTGTTGATACTGCTTCATGCGCTCAAACGGCGTGCCGAAGCCCACACCCGCGTATTCAAGGTACTGAAAAATTGCTATTTGACAACGATACAAGCATATTCAAAATGGCCACAAAAGTACAACTGCCACGATTCCTAGCCATATTTGCCCCTTCTCCCTACATATAATTAAACGCCGAATGAAATATGATGTTGACAACGTTATCTTGTCATTCAGATACTTCACAAATGGCCCATAACTGAATAAATGACCACATCACTTGTTGGAAAATTTCGCTATCCCATCCATCAGACATGGGCAAGGTCAGACCTCTGAGGGGGAGGATTTACTAGGTTGTAATGAAAGTTTTTGTGCATGTGCAATTTTTTGTGCACGCTGTAATTTTTACAAATTTAGCGGTTTGTAAAAAGGCAACATATTTTTATACGCGGCGTAAAACGTGCTTCAAAATGATACCAATACCAAATACGTATATAAACAAATAAAATTTTATTTAGAAAAGATGCTGAAA
>JAQGCX010001531.1:0-10777 GCA_034700205.1 Plectus parietinus
CGAAAATAGTAGTACTGTACTATTGTTTCAGGCTACCTGAATCCTGTACTACTATTTTCGAAAATACGATAATCGCCGACCTCCATTGCATTTGTCGTTTAATGTAGTAATGCCGTGTACTTTTGCAGTGGTGTTGAAGGACCACGAGTAGGTACATTGGCCACTGACGTGAACCAAACTGACGTTCTTGCTGAAATATTAGACTTGATGTAAAATATAGCTGCACTTTTTTATTTTTGACGATTTTTGTTAGTAAAATTTTGTAAAATGCTGCATTTTCTATTTTTGGAGCTAAAATTGCTCCATGGCGAGCTTAAAATAATAATGGAACCTGCAAAAAAAGTGCCGTGTCGAGAGGGTTTGCAAAATATTAGCACTGTGCGACAGGTGTAACTGGCTAAACCCACCCCAGCTGCCCCACCCTTCCCCCCTCTGGCCTCGGTCAAGGGTGTAAATTAAATTTGATCGTGCTGTATTAGATGTTTCATGGTTTTGTTGACCTTCCAATTGAGCACTTTTTCGTTCGTGTTGATTCTGAAAATTATGTCCGCTCGCATCATACTTTTGCTATTCGATCGACCATTCGTACTAAATGTCGCACAATGCAAGATTCCTTTTCTCTCGTGTTGTAAATGTATGGAATAATTTGCCTTCTAATTGTGTCAATGCAAAATCTCTTTCTGTATTTCGCTTTCATCTAAACCAGATTGGGGAAGTTGCCCTACTTCCCAATCGTCAATCATTGCTTCGAAATGATACCCGTGAAAATTGTCATGTGGTTGGTTGTAAGTCTTACCGCCGGGCCTGACCACCCTCTGTAAGCATGTCGTATCTCTGTCTGTACGTAGACCCGATGACGATAAAGAATACATACATACATACCCCCACCCATACCTGTAACCGGGGGGGGGGGACCTAGCTACATACAGCCCCCCTGGCCGGACCCGTATGTAGCTAGCTACACCCACCCCTCCCCCCCCCCGAAGGTGGCCGAAAAAGGCAAGGGTCCCCTCTGTGATTGCGGCCTAAGGCCGCAAAAAATTGAATTTTTGAATTTTGCGCCAAAATCCCGAGACGAAGTACCGTACCGGCCGACCTCAGCCGGTCGCCGGTCGGAGAGTAGCTGGCCTCGGACCAGCGTTACAGGTATGCCTCCACCCCCCGTCCGGCCAAAAGCCAAACATTCACTGGATAGAATGAACATTCGCCAGAGAAAATTTTGAACTTTTTTTATCAAAATCTGGACACAAAAAGTATGCGGTTGGGCCCTTCCCCTTCCCGGAGGGCCGCCAGGGTGTAGCAGGCCTTGAACCCCATTTACACCTATGCACTGTGCCCAGGGCCGTGCTATCGTAGAGGCTAACTAGGCTAAAGCCTATGGGCGCCCGGATTTTCAGATTTAGAGATAAGGGTTGGGGCGCCTAAGGGGTACCGGTGGGCGCCGAGAGTCCCCTCTTTTTAGGGGGCGCCGGAGGCGCCCCAATTTTTGAAGGTACGGGTCCCTTTCCTATATAGCCTAGGGGCATCAAGACCTAATGGCACGGGCCTCACTGTGCCATTCACTATTTACTGAAAATACGGTGAAACTAACATTGACATACTTTGACCACGAGGTCCAATAGAACCATTCTTCTTTGTGAGAGGTCCAGTCTTTCAGAAAGCGGAGATTTTCATCCGCGTAGACAAGGCGTCGGTTTTGCTTGTCGAGACCAATGCAGGAAATTTCTTTCAATTGGTAGTCCACCCAGCAAAGCTCGCGACGTTTTGGAAGAACGGCAAGGACTGTTGGGACACCAATTTTGTCGTTGACAAAGTCGATCACGTTCGAGCCGTCCAAGTCGACGCGGCCAATGACCGTTTTCATGGAGTCCTTTTGTGACAATTTCGCAAAGAAGAGATGACTGAAAACAATTAAAACTATTGATAAATAATTTTATTATGAAATTGAAATTGAAATTAGACGACAATTGGCGCAATTTTTTGCAAATTAGGACCTCTTGGAGGGGCTTGTACCTCTTGGAGAATGAATAAGGGATTTATGGTGTTTATTCAGGCACATATACTTATTTTTTCCGAGTACGACCCTCCTCGAATTGGTGAATAGCCGAACAATCAAATTGTCTTCAATGAATTATGACCTCCTCAATCATTCTTTAAACTCGAACGCATTCTTATACTCGAACATTGAGCAAACGTGTCAGTTTGTGACGTGAATGGGGCTGGGGAAGAGAGGGGATGGGAGGACGGGTTCAGCGCCGTGTTGCAGAGGATAGCGGGGGATAAAAAAGCCACAATAGCGTGTTAAATATAGTATTTTGTGAACAGCCACTCACCGATTTTGCATGTCCAGTGCTAAAGCCATTGGGCCAGACACGAGTCCTTCCCCTGTCAATGAATTTGTGACCGTTGCCTGATATTTTCCATCCAGCGTGACGACGCCGACATTTTTTTGTCTGTTGTCAATGAAGTACAAATTTCTCGACGACCAATCGATCGCCAACGCAAATGGCTGGATATTGTCATCAGCGAACACCTCTTGCTGATCTGTGCCGTTGAGAAAGGCCGATCGAATCGTGGCTCCTGAAATATCGTGCGTAATCAGACAATAATTTTTCGGCTTTTGGAGATAATCGTAAAATCAGACATAGACTTGCCATGGGGTTCTTTGACTCCAACAACTTGCGAATGAAAGAGAGAAAGGGAGTGGAGGGGGAGAGGATAGAGGGGAGATTAGGGGAGCAAAAAGCACCGTATTGAGTGAACATAAAAGTGAACGAGCGCTGGAATGGGATTTTTCAAAATAAATAACGTACGTAGTGGCGAAAAAATTTTGTCTACTGCTTCTCCCCTATAGCGTTGGAGCGGTATTACAGAAATGTTTTCCCATTCCCCAAGAGTTCTGGGTGAAAAAAAAACAGTTACTGGTCGTCCAGTAGATGCGTTTTTGTTTGCAGGCGTAGTCGATGCAGATGGCATTATTGTTCGCGTTGTCGTTCACAACCTTGGTAGTTGGGTTGGGCACATGTCGAAACTGATGAATTTCTGAGTCCATTCCGATCAGCAGTGTTTCGGCTGGAATACGACACGGTTTGGAATTAACACTTCAAGAAGTACAGCAAGACGGGGTTCACATGCTCCGTCAAGATAGACAGCCAACATAAAGGGGAAATGGAGAAGAGATAGGCTTCCTTTGGGTATTGGTACAACATCCCCATCTAATAGTTCTGTCTAATCATCTGCAGAATATTATTTTGGAGTGGGGCAATCAATTTATTTATTTATTTGTTTCACACACTCACATGATGTACAGTAACTATCGGTTATAAGGGAATCCTGTGGGCGGCGAAAATCTTCCTTTCCCTTATAACCGATTGAAAATATGTAATAAATCTGTTCAAGTGCCATAAAAAGTATTCCCTTATAACCGATAGTTACTGTACATAAACGCGCAGGCATCTGTACAATAATACAGTCTCGCGAGGATATGACGAAGCTTTAGCTACCGTTGTTGGCGACAAACAAAGCCCCGTTAAGAACAGAAGTGTTTCAAGTAAAGTCTAATTATTTCTGTACTTAAATGATACAATACTAAGTTGTAAATTGAATCGTGAATTGATATGGTTGAATTTTTTTTAAATACAGAGAAATGCACAGTGTTAATCTAGTTTATGGAGAAATGGAGAGAGGCCAACTTTACTCCTATCTGCCGCTGTACCTCTAAGACAAGCCTTGAATTCTTTTACAGACCTCGATAATTTGACATCAGAGGGAAGCCGATTCCAAGGGGAAAAAATTCGAACACCAAAAAAGTTACGATCTTTTCGCAAATTTACACTGGATATTGCGGAAAGATTGTCGGCGGGAGTATTGATTGCTAATCCAAATAATTTTGGCATTATTAGTACAACCGTCGGGCCGGAAAAAGTTGCCATCACAACTCCAATTCTAAAAGTATCTGGCCTCGATAAGAAAAAATGACCTGCCAAAATTTTCATGGTCCAGATGATCTTCTGTCCATTCTTGATCAGTTGTATCATTGCCGGTTTCCCAGTCGTTGTTACATTCTTCTGTCGTTGATTGATTGGACTGATGAAACAGCACGGAAGACACCAATGATATCGCCTCTGTTGTTGCATTTGCAGTTCTCACTTCGTCAGTGTACGGTTCCTCTATTGTTGCAACAGTCGAATGAATAATGAATGGCACAGAGGAGACCAGTGAGATCGCAATCAACAAAACGCAAGTGAACCAATATGCAGTCAGCGTATTCGACATGGTACTTGATTTAATGGCTGAAATAATTTTCACATTTTTTCATAGGTGTACTTGGGGTCCCAGGTTGGGAGGATTGTAAGTGGTTTTCCAGATTCTGAGGGGGGGTCGTCAATTTTTTTCGCCAAATACCTCATTTCATCCAGTACTTGTACAAAAAATATTGTCTCCACTACGTAGCGAAAATGTTTTTTCTGGATTTCAAGGGGGGGGGTCGTAAACTCAATTTTTTTCCAAAATTCCCCCCAACCTGCCCTAGTACATGTATGCATTTTTTCGTTTAAAGCTCACATTATGGTAGTGAAAAAATTTGACAATGAAAATTTCTGGCAAACATGTACTGCAGATTGAAAGACAATTCAGCGAAAAAATGAACTGTCGCATTTTGAAAACGGCAAGCTTAACAAATACTGAAGTGCATTAGTTTTGCAAGTATGAATTCGAATCACTGAGATTATTTAATAACGTTACAGTAAAAGAAGCGTTCGTGTTCCTGGCTACAGAAGATCAGCTTCCTAAGTCCACTGAAATAAATTCCAATCGTGCAAACGCTAAAACTGTAGAAAGCACAAGGCGAGATACATGTGCTTCCCAATGTTTGCACAGGAAAAATCGAGTTTACAATGGGCCCGCAATCGAGCAAACCAGCAGATCAGCAAAGCAGCAGATCAGCAAAGCAGCAAACAGAAAGTCTGTCTCGCTAGACATTTTGCTGGTTTGCTGGATCCCTAATTAGCCATACCGCGCATGGTCTTACAACAAAGCGTCTCTCATGAATCACGATGGCCCAATAAAACAAAGGCTGGTAGTCTGCTAGTTTGCTGGTGCATTATAAATAGGGCTGTAACGGGGATGAGGATGGGGATGAACAATGGGGATGGGGAAACTACGGGGATGGGGAAAAACCAAAAGCCGGGGAAGGGTACGGGAATGGGGATCGGAAAAAGTCAAAAACCGGGGAACGGGGAAAAATTTAATGAAAAAATTTTCACTGATTCTTATATTCATCCACATTTTTACACTGTTTATACTTTACATTTTTACAAACTGTGAGCGGAAAACATCAGTCGATCAATCCACAAACATAAAACAGAAGTTCGAGCAAACCTTTTCAAACACAGACGGGGAAAAATCAAAAGTCGGGATGCGGAAAGTACGGGGATGGGGAAAAACCAAAAGTCGGGATGGGGAAAGTACGGGGATGGGGAAAAACCAAAAAGTCGGGGATGGGGAAAGTACGTAGATGGGGAAAAACCAAAATTCGGGGATGGGGACGGGGATCTCCATCCCCGTTACAGCCCTAGTGCTTAGAGTTTAATCGGGCAATTTTTTAGGTTGGATATTTTGCCGACTGGATGGCTCAAGTTTAGAGCGCTGGGACCAGACGTACTTTCTCTAGTGGCATCCTTAGTTTGTTGTTACTTTGCCAGTACTGTCGATCGCAGACAACCACGGCAGAGAACATTGGAAACGAAAGAAACGCGACATTATGGTCGCACAATATTTCATCTCTCATTACTGTGTCTCACCTCCATCACTGATCCTTCCTTCTTCAACGCTCCTTATTTCGCCACTTTTCTCGTCGCGCTTACAGTCTGTTGCTTCGCTGGTCGCCACATCATTTCCGTTAAGAGCCTCACACTTATGAAACGAATTGGTTCTTGGTTCGCTGCTCTTCAACTTCTTGCCACCTACACCTTTCAACTGCCATCCACCAGCAGTGACATTTCATCGGAAATCACAAGGTAGAACGTTGATTCAAACCGCTTTATGGCAACATTATTTTGCAGTACACTTGGAATAGCAATATTCTATGGAAATGGTTGTCCTAAACAGCAAATACCGATCATGAGACCAGGTCTCTCATGGACCAAATATGCCAGTTCATTGCTGTTGTTCATTTTGCACATGGAGTTATGTCGCAGTGTGCGTCAGCAGAAAAAGGCCCGACGCAGTCACCGAGCGGCGATCGAAGAAGAAATTTTGCTCCGTGATCGCGTTTCTGAAGAGCAACCTGCATCTACAGAGGAAACTGACTTTGGCATCGCTTTTAATGAGCCAATCATTTTGCGTGCACCTGAAATACATGAATGGATTAGCGTCGATTTGGTCAGAATCATTGAAAACGCCAAAAATCGCATTGTTTTAAAAACTGGTTCAGTTTTTAGAAAATTGTTAGATTATTTCTACATTACTGTCCCGTTTATGACTGTGGTAAGTCTTTGATTTGCTATGACCATGCTCTAAATCCCATAAGCTGTTTAGTGTTGGGCCATAATGTTTCCGTCGATTCTGAGCTTAATTTGGATGCTCGCCGTGCTAATGACACTTCCATTTGCTGGAACGCCGCGCAGAAGAAGTCATATTCTTCTCGTGCTAGCAGTTATTTCGATTGTAAGTTTCTTTCCTAGACTGCTAATTTTCAGTGATGTGTATACTCATCATTTCTTGGACGGTAAAGAGAGTACTAAAGAAAACGCCGTAACCCCAGAATTTTAGATCTGCAATAGTGACTAAAAGTCGTTGTGGGACGTCTATTAGAAATGGATTTAAATCATACGAAGTAATGATACTCAGTACAATGAATTCTAGATTTTGACAGCGCGCGACATTCAATTGAGGGGTCTCGATCGCTTTCCGGTTAACCGTTTAACCGGATTTTTTACCGTTTAACCGGATCTTTCCGGTTAACCGTTCAATTGAGGGGTCTCGATCGCTTTCCGTAAAAATCTGACTATAGTGCACCAATATCCGCTTCCTTACAGATCCTTCTAATTGTGCAGTATTGCTGTTCGTTGAACTTAGCAAGCGCAATCGACTGGTCGATTGGTTGGTACCGATTAGGTTTCGGTGTGTACCGCGACGAGACCGCTTTTCGAATTCTTCTCTGCAAGGTTGTCTTTCTTCTATTTTGTTTCACAACTAACCACGATTCGTTGCATTGCAGTCGTTCTTTGCGATGTTCTTGTTTGTCACTCGAATAATCGACAGATGGCTGGAAGAGTCGTCGAAGAAGAGTCAGCCACCAGTGATTCAGGAACCAGTTGAACGACCGCGAACAACGTCTGAATCGTTTTCTCGTAGCCGACACCAATCGAGCGCCCGGATGTCGGAGGCGTCGCTGCCAAGCATGCAGCTCACTGATTGGCCTGTCTACGATCGGCAAGACATCATCGTCGACAGACAAAAGACCGCCATTGGCGACATGGGTGCCCCACTCTTTGCGCTCGGCGTGTGTGTTTTGTACGTCATTGGTCGGTATTTGGTGTCGATCTTCAACGAACAGCCCGGACAACTCGAAAACGACGATCATTGGATAACACTACAATCGCAGACGCTGTTTGCTGCCATTTGGATGCCTTGTGCTCTCATGATCGCCGTCACCATCGCCTTTCTCAAATACTTTCTGGTGACGGTTCGTCTGAAGCATGTAACCATTTCATCATCGAAGGTTCAAACACTTCCCACTCAATCCGATAATCTCAGTAATACGAAGAAATGCAAAGAGATTGCTATTCGTATATTGAAGCGCCACTTCTGGAAAATTGTCGTCTTTTCAATGACTTTCCTGGCCGCTAATGAGGTAAAACAAAAATGCTCTTCTCTACTTACTGTATTGTAATCGCATTTTAGGTGGCAGCAGTATTTGTTCTACTTTTGTTGCTAGTTTTGTTGATGGTTATTATACCTGGATCACGAAGCAATTGTCTCTTTATTGCCATGATTCTCCTTGGTGTTGTTTGGCTTGCTCGCTTCACACTTTCACAAGTCGGAGTCACTCTCAAACAACCAGTATTCATGGACTGGATTGGTTTGGAGTCCGTTGATGATGTTAGATTCATATAGTTTGTTAATCTCGACTCTATTCTACAAATACTTTTTCAGAACTGGCGAATAGTTCTGACAATGTTTCTGATATGTGTACAATGCCGTCTTAATCATGTGAAGCAGGTACCCTTTCCGTTATTCGCCTACGTCAACTACCGTAATGCCGACGAAGACGGAAAAACGTGCGCCAAGTTTCTTTTCAAGTACTTCTTCTACAAATTTGGTCTGGAGGTGATCTAATCTCTCACTGCAATGCAAGACAGTCAATGATGCAGAGGACGTTTAGGTCTCATTGATCTGGTCCGTTTGTCTGGCAATTTATCGGCAAGACATCGTTGGATTGGGCTACCTCATGGCTGTCGCCTTTCTGGTCACTTGTTCTCGAACTACATTGCGACGAAGAAACGCGATCATTTGGAAAATCTACGGATCTATCTTGGGCTTCATATTTCTCTTCGAATACATGCTTATTCTTCGTTTGCCGACTGGATTAATAGGTTTGGTTTGAGATAGATCTCGCAAAACTTTGCCGTATTATTTATTTGCAGAATATCCATGGGTTGGTTGGCGAGAAAAGAAAATGTCATGGTTTTTACTCAACCCTGATTTGAAGAAACATATGGCAGCAGTGATGATCGGCGATCTAGTTCAGTTGATGCTTGTTTGGTCGCAAAAGGTAGTATTTCATAGCGAGCACAGCACAAACGGAGGTGACAATGTACCCGTATGCGAACGACCTGAACCGATATCTATCATTCCGCCTCATTGTGCCGACTTTGTCTCAGAATATGATAGGTTCGCTTTAAAAAAGCTTATTACACGATATCGCGTCATTAACTTTCAGTTTCTTTTCGTATTCGAAAAACGTTTTCTTCTTTTTCTCCCATTGGACTACGCTAATCGTTGTTTTGATATCGGCATCTTTCGATGACTCTTTCTTCGCCATTATCTATATGTTTGGAGCGTTTGTTTTTCTCTGGCAAGGCACAAGACTGTACGCTCAGAAACTGCTTCCGAAATTTCTTAAGTGGTGGAAGTACTTTCAATTCTACAACATGGTCGTTCTCTTGGGCAAAGCTCTTTATGTAAGTGTTAGACAATTTACGATTCTTTCTTTTAGTGACTGTACTATGTAGCTCTGTTCAAGAGATGTTCTTCGATTTCAGTTTTAAAAATTTCTAGATAGGATTCTTCGGAAATATCATCATAACGGTAGTTCCACAGTCATGGAAATGGCTGGATACACTTCTTGGACTGAACTGCAATGATGAAGCTGTCGACCTATTTAGTGACATTGACAGTCGTGGACTCCGAGGTTGCACGTTAATAACCGATGCCATTATCTTTGCCACACTGCTGGTTCAAATCCGCATTTTTAATTCCCTGTACTTCCAACACGTCATTGTCGACTACAGAGCTGATCGTGTTCTTAAATCTTCGTAAGGTTTAACCTTCCCTGCTGATACTGAACAAATAGTTGCAGAGGCACTGAAAAAATCCAATTGATGCAGTACAGCGAAGTCAGAGAAACTCGGAAACGAACTGAACAACATTTGAAGGCACTTGAAGAACAGCTGGAACACGCCGATCGATACGCCGACGAAACGAGTGCTGTTCCAGCCGAAACTCACCAAGAAAGTACGGTAGATTGTTGGGCTAATATGCAAGTATACTCATAATTTCTTTAACGGTAAAGAGAGTACTGTAGAAAGCACTGTAACCCCAGAATTTTAGATATACAATAGTGATTAAATGTAATGTTAATTATGACATGTCATGATTAATTAATTATGACTCTGACGTCAGAATCAGGTCATAATTAATTTTTGAGAACCTAAAAGTCAGAGTCATAGTCATAATTAATTCTGACGGTCAGAGTCATAATTAAAAGGTCATAATTAATTATGACATGTCATAATTGTGTCACAATTGATCATTTCCGTCAGATTTTTGAGCTAAGTATGACATGTCAGAATTGTTACAGTAATTCTCCCTGCCTGAAGGACGGTGATCTGTGAGGCGGCAGTCACTGCGCCAAAAACACCGCCAGAATTGCGCCAGAATTAATTGTGACTTTGGAATTCTGACGTCAGAGTCATAGTCATAGTTAATTTTTGAGATCATAATTAACACTGCTTCTCCCACCCCCCCTCCGGCCAAAAGCCGGACAAGCCCTGGATGAGAAATGGACTTTCGCCGGAACAAAGTTTTCGTCATGTCAACGTTTTTCGAATTTTCGCGCCACTTTTTCTCGACACGAAAAGTATACGGTAAGTAACACCCTCTCCCAGAGGGTCGCAGGGTGTAGTGGGCCTCGAACCCTATTTACACCTTATTGTTGCATTGCACGAACAGTAACTGATCCCATATGCTCAACTCAGCTGAACATACTTGAGGTCGGGCATGCACTGCAGACTGGAATCGCAGGGGAAATACGCGCCATTGCCATTGCATACCCCGGCGCAGCCATTACGCATTGTTCTCCAAGCACTGACGAACCACATGTACGTCGAATGCCGTGCCCTAGCGAGGATTATCTGGAAACCAAAGATAATCAATTTTTAAAGAATCAAAAATGATCAAATCAAGGTCAAATCCGTCACAGATTTGAATTTGACTTGGCGCACAATCAGGGACGTCAAGGTCGGCTATGCTTCAGCACGCATTTGCATCCTAA
>JAQGCX010001532.1:0-10776 GCA_034700205.1 Plectus parietinus
GGCCCCCCTTAAGTGACTGTAATCCGGGGGGCCCTGGGCCACGTGGCCCATGTGGCCCATGTATAATCCGGCCCTGACGGTATTATATGAATTTGAAATGGATTCCATTTTATTTTCCAATCATTCATTTTTTTAGTGGAAGCGTTTTTATTGCGCAAGCAAAATACGACTTAACTTCGGATACAATTCAGCGTTTTGTTTACTTTGTCTGTTTCGATAAAATAATTAATTTTATAATAATCATGATCTTACATATATGACTACGGTGCCAAATAATTATTAATTTGAAGGCATTTTCCGTGCACTCAATTAAATATTCTTATTTCGTGATTTAAAATTCCCTAATTAAAGTCGGCTACTAGTTCAGCTTGGTGAATGGTAACTAATTCAGACAAAAAACCATGTTGTTCTTCCGATCCCCGATCCATCATTCGAATTGTGCCAAATCTTCTTGTCAGAAGGTCGTAGTTCCACAGTATTCAGACATTAACATCGGTGACTAACGGTTAGTGAACCTTCACAAAAAAATTTAATCGGAGGTATTGGGACCTTTGGGGATAGTATAATCAATCATATACCCCAGGATTATTTCTGCAGTGCTATTTTTTACATCTGTGCATATAATGCTTTGTCGAAAAAATATGTGTAAGTGAATCCTCTTGAAAAAACCTGCGCATTTCCTTGACAGACTAGAAAGTATTTACTAGAAAAGCAAGGACAAACCAGTGTTTCTTCGTCATACACGATCCAAGTGTCGATCCGTCTCTCAATTGCTGTTCGCGGAATAATTTTTATGTTCTTATGACGCGCACTTGCGTGTCAAACGTCGAAAACTAAATCAAAGTGACGTATTTAGGTGTGCCAACTATGGGCAGGTTGCCCGCAAACTTGCATCCCCACGCTTGAACCATGCGTCGCTAATTTAGCGAATCTCGTTCGGTTAGGCAGTTGTTCTCGACCGGTTTTGACCACCCACTGAACTGTGCTGTGATATCGCAGATTATTTTCAAATTTCAACGAAATTTCAGTTGACAGAATCAGAATGATTCAGATTTTCCAAGCATACGGTAACCCCGTATATTTTCATTTTGCTCCAAGCACATCATAATCGCGAAAGGAGGAAGTCTTCGTGTTGGAATGAAGGAACAAAAATAACATCTCATCTCAGAAATTAAGGTCGAAAGACGCAGTTAATCTGTATTTCAGTTGTTTCCCTTCCAATCCTTTCCTAGTCAACCAGAAATATGAAGTGAGAGAGAAAAAGTTTCCTATTCTTTTAGTATATCGACGAATGCACCTTTGGAATGTGCAAAAACACGATCTGAAAAAACGCGAAAAAATGTGATAGTTGATTTCATTCCACTTTTTCGCAGCTGAAATCCTCACACAGATTCAAATTGTGTTTGATACTTTCGTATTGTGAGTGGTGAGATTGCATTGTGCGTCGCACATAAGACACGAAGTGGATAGTAGACATGTTTAGCGAGCGTGTCCGTTGACAGATCGTTTCGCACCAAATAACCCCCCATTGTCCTCAGCGATTCCAACGACTAGACGGCCGCTGCGCGATGTTTGCGCCGTACAATCAGCTGTTCCAGTCTTTGCCGTCTTCTGTGTCGATCGCGGAGCGCGGAGGATCGATCGCGAAAATAAGGGATGCAATCGTGTGTGGGCGGCACATACCGTGTTTTTGTCGCCTCTAGCTCAGACACGCAAATGGAAAAAGACACACAAGTTACAAATAACTACGGTATTCTTTTTCACAGTAGAAACTGAATGTTTCGCTAGTGTTCGCTGCTAATCAGTGAAACTTGAACGATAAACGAAGATAGTTTTGATTTTGATTTCAAGAAAACGGATAGGTCCATTAATTCTGCACCATGTACAGTGGTGCAGAATTAATGGACCTAATCGACCTTTTTTTTGCTCGCCGATGGCGAAATTTTTTTGTATAATGGCCACTCGACAGAGTTGACCAAAAAAGTGGTCAATTAAACGATAACGGCCATTCAGTTTGAATACTTCAGGGCATAGAAAGCCGCTTCAGTCACAAGAGGTAGCCATGAATCCCGATTCAGTAGCCTTTATCCGTTTTTTCGGAAAATTCGTCGACCTTTTATTTTGCTCGCCGACGGCGAAATTTTTTTTTAAGGGTTTTTTTTTAACTCCCCCGACGGAGAAAAACATGCCCATGTCTGGTCTAGCCCTTCACCATGTTGTACTGCATCTTGTAGTGCCACGAACGATCACTAACATTTGTGTGATATTCGATTGTCTCGCGACCGGCGGGCGACGATATTAAATGGGAACACAGACGCGAGTCGACGCCGATTGGTCTCTGATCTGAGCGTACCTTGGAACCGACAGCGCGCCGCCTCTCACCGCAACGTCGCCGCGCGCCGCAGACACCGCCACCTTCCAACCCGTGTGTGTGCGCTCGTTTGCGCTCATATATCTTCTTCTCTATCGCGTCCGAGACGGCTGCCTGTGCCGTTTGTTGTCTCCGAGCTCCACAACCGCCGTCTGGACCAGAGTTACGCGTTGCAAGGGTGGAAACAAGAAGCGACCAATCAGCTTCACCACTGCGCGTCGCATAGCAGTGTTTACGTCTTTCTACTGCGGTGTGACGCACTCATATTGCGGCGTTGTGCGAAGTTCATATATTGCACGGCTGCAGCTGACTTTCGTTATTGTCAAGCTTGTCAAGCGTGCACGTTGCGGTACCATCAATCGGTGTCTTCGCGTCATTTTCGCCAATTAAGGCAGACTTGTCTTCAAGTTCTACGATTGCGCACTGCGAGATTCCACTGTTTCTTTACCGCCCTACTGTGCAAAGTCATGACTTGAAAATGTGCCAAACTGCACAAACGGTAGCTAACGTGCTGCTTCGAGTCACTCGGATGTTAGATGACGGCGACGACTCCTGGATACTCCGCCTCGAACCGAAAACCAAGCGAAAAAGTAGTCCATTTTTCCACTCATCCATCTTTATTTCAAATTGCAGTGTTTATCGATTTTAAAGATTTCTTTCACTTGCAAATTAAAGTAGTGCCGTCTTGTCTTCTCTTTCAGTTTATTCCTCAGTGCTGCGGAATATTGTGTACAAATACTGTAGAGTCAGTCTATATCTACCAATACCAGTCCTGGAACAAATGCGCTCTCTAGTACAAATCAACCCCTCTTCCATGTCCCCACCCACTATTTTTGGTATCAGACCCCCATCTTCCAACTAACAGAAACATCCGCCTTTTTTACCTTCCTTACCTTACTTACCTTCCTTTGCTGTAATGCACTGGTTGTGGATGTGCAGTGCAAACGGACAAAAAAAAACTTTCTCTTCTCCGCATGATGTTGACATTCACTCGTGGTGAAACGTTTTATATCAGCAATATTCTTTTGCCGGCTCTTATCTCGTGTGCTAGTTGAGCGCTCATCACGGCGCATGGTTATGCTTGGTGGTTATGGGTCGAATATTTTTGAGTAGACTTTGCGTACATGTTTGCAAACGGTATGCATATGGTAGCTGCAGGTCGGTTTTGAGTATTGTCCTTCAAGTTAAAAAATCGTATCATTGTCTTGGTTTTCTTGGTGATTATTGGAAACAAGTTGATATTTATCACGAAAATAAGATTAAAATAGTTTAATACTTAATTCTTTTTTGTGTATTCTTTTTTGACAGGTAAATACTGTAGTTTTCTTTTCAGAACGCGGCTGTTTGGTCTGCGTGGCAAGAAGGATATCGGGGGACAAATCGCCACCCGAAAGCAGCAATGTCGTCCTTTCCCCAAGCATCGCGTTCATGCTCGATCCGACCAACCGAATATCCGACGTTGATCTCAAGTCAGTTTTTCACGCCCTTTCGCTTTCTATAGCATCATTCTGATAAGCAACTTCAATGCGAAGATGCAGTCGTCACATGGCAATGTATCAACCAAAATAGCGCTCACGCGCGCAAAAGTGACAGAGATGATAACATTTTATCACAATTGATGACGTCCGCGCCAGCATGGGAAGCGTTTATGACGTAGTCTCTTTGTTTGGAAAGTGAAAACTTGAACCCTTTGATCAGAGCAAAATTAAGTGATGTCAAGCTTGATGACACAGTGCTGTTTACAAATATTAGCACAGCGCTGCTTCAGAAAGCTTGCATTAGTTCAAATGCTAGTCAACATTCTTAACTATTTTCAAGATATTTAAAAAATTCTGCATCACGTTGGTAGATTTCTAGAAAGACTCAAAACCTCATTTCTACTCGAATTCGAAGCAAATAAATACCCGTTGCTAAATAACGATCAAACAAGCAATCTAGCCCACCAAGTTGTTAAAGAAGCTGAATATAATCCGTGACATTAAATTGCAAATGTTTTCCTAAATATATCTAGATCCACATTTATCGTCACAGAGAGTGCAGCATTTTTGGATGTTAAGTATACTCATAATTTCTTGACGATAAAGAGATTACTGTAGAAAGCACCGTAACCCTAGAATTTTAGATGTCCAATAGTGACTAAATGTCGTGGGACGTTTATTAGAAATGGATTAAAATCATACGAAGTAATGATACTCAATACAATATATTTTGGATTTTCACAGCGCGCGACATTCAATTGAGGGGTGTTAGATCGATTCCGGTAAATCGTTCGAAAAATTCTGATTATAATATGGATGGGAAGCGACTGATATTTGACCGCATGAACTTATTACACTATTTTGTCTGATACAATTCGTAGCACGAATTGCTGCAATCTCGATCGTTGCAGAGATATTTCGCTGGGCATCAAACCGTCCGATTTGATCGGTAAAACGATTCGCGAATTATGCTGGAAGGCAGACAGCCCCGTGCTCGATACACTGCTTGATTCAGGTCAGTTTTTCTATTCTTTTTCCTCGATTGCGCGCTCAATTTTCTCTTAGTCTAGGACGTGACTACGTTATAGTCATACCGAGGTCCCTCTATGCTACCGAGCAGTGTTGCAAATAGTACTAAAATTAGATAATTTTAGTAGAATACGGTAGGCCTCATCATTATCTTATGATGTCATAGCATGGCAATCAGGGGGCGCTACATAGGCAACCCACTCGTTACCATGACAACCCACTCGCGAGTGGGTTGTCGTGGTAACGAGTGGGTTGCCATGATAGTCCCAATCATTGCCATGCTATGACGTCATAAGATAATCACGAGGCCTACCCTATTTTACTGAAACATTTCTAATTTTAGTTTTTTTGCAACACTACTACCGAGGTTATCTCGAAAATTTCAAAGCTCAGAAAAAAAATACAACTTTGCTCTTCACCGTGTCAATTTATCTCTTTCGTCTTCCTTTTGTGTAAGTGGCGGCGGCTTGTGCATTGAACTGCACTCTGCAGCGATGAGCAAGGTCGGTTGACTCGGGGATTTCGCAAAAAATCCGGTTTAGCCATTGAAGATTGAATTTTATTCCGAGCTTGGGAGAAAAAAAACATTTGCTCTTTCACGGATATAGCCACCACCTGTGATTCTGAGGACCATTGTGCATAAGTCCATGTCTGTTGAATTATTTAGAATCTCCGTTACTTCACCCCAGTTATTTTATGAGCAAAGCTGTAGCGAGGTATGATGCACGTGCTTCTTTTTCTTTACGTGCTCGCGTTCACGGGGAATGCACGAGTAAACGTCTCTGGATTATTGACTACTCCACGTTGGATGTTGACAAAAGATTCCTTACATATGGAGTTGGGACCGTTCTTATATGGCGTGACGATTTTTGTCAATTTCAGACATGTCCGCCAAAATTTGCCGTTATGACCGCGGTTTTTGCATCTTATTTTATAGCTGCAATTTTTGAGTTAGTCGCACTTAAGCAGTTGCAAAATTTGTTCTAAAACAGCATCATTTCTGCAATTTTATCACGAGACCTAATTAGGAATGGCAATTGAATTGAAAATGAAGTACTTTTTGTCTCTTATTTATTTGTACGCTAAGCTTAACCAGGAAGTTTGCGAAGCTAACGAAACAGATTCTTTGAAGTCCAAGGGCATTATTTATTGACGTACTGCGCACATATTCTGGCTCTTTCTTTTTTGCTGCATCAATAAGCGCACATTCATCATCACGCAGTAGGCTGAGTGGTGCTGGACGCAAAACAGCTGACCCTGAGTCTAGGAATGTGCTAAGCAAATTTACTTTCCAAATTGCACGTAAACTTCTTCCTTCCTTCGTTACGTAGTTACGTAACTAAATACTTATCTATTGTCCCTTAGTCAATGTTTGAAAAGCATCGAAAATGGCAGGGGTATCCTTATTTTTCTCGGTGCAACGGCTCAGAGAAATAGGTTTGATAAAATATGATAATCCGGGCCCAAATTACATAAGATGACTGCAAAATAATGCGTTATGAGACAGATATTACATTACATGATTACCGGTGATTGCGACATCGCAAATCGCGTCTGATATCATGTTTTATCGCTCTTTTCTTTTACTGCCGTCTAATCCCATACATCCCTTTGTTCCGGCGACAATGACTTGTTTTCCTTGCGGCGAACGAGTCAGGCGCGTTCTTGCCAGCACAAAAACGTTGGCGCCAGCCGACTTGGAGGCTATTTCGGCTGCGGAAAATGGATGAGGAGCTACTTTGCGTCGGCGTACGGTAGTTGCGGGCGGCGAGTACGCGTTAAACTTTGTAGGAAGGGACTATTCCGAGCACTCACCCATTCCGGTAACAGAACGATTCAAAACCATGGGTCAAATGTTAGCGTTTCGCCAACAATTTTCATCCCACTTTCACAGTCGGGGCATTGTAATATTTCCACGTACTACTGATTCTACTGACCCAGTAGGCAAGGCTTTGATGGGCGGCCTAGTTCCTTCGCAGATTTGCACAATTGCATCAGCTATTTTCGCCACCAAAACCTTGAATGTTCACGTGCGCAAAACGAAAACAACCCGTACCCCGACTCGCCGCACAACAATGACTTGAGGGATGTTATCGTCAGTTTTTTTGGGAGAAGGATGTGCGGACGGCCTGTACAACGCAGCGTCTGGCACGAAATCTTACCTATCGCAAAACCAGAATTCCTTTTTGCCCGAAATATGCATTCTGTTTTGCTGCTTCTTTAGAGCAAAACTGTAAGTTGATGGCATCACAAAAATGCCATCAACTTTTCTCATGACAAACACAGCGCTACCGCGAATTCACCCTTCTTCCAATCGAAGTCTTTCTTTTCCTGGGCGATCGCAAAATAGGACGACTTGCCGTAATTGAGTCCATCCATTGACCTTGTGTAGTATATCTAACGCATCACCGAGAAACGGATGTGTTTACCACATCTCCTCGTACTTTGCCTTTTCTTTGCACCCTACATTTTGTACTTTGCCTGGACGCACTTTTTTGCTTTCTGATCGGTGGGTGGTAGATAGTGGCACCAGTGGTTGTTGTTGTTTCCGGCGTCGATATTGATATTGATAGTGAAGGATATTGATAGTGTTGATATTGATAGTGATATTGATAGCGATATTGATATTGATACACTGCTAGCAGGAAGGGGTGTTTGCCTTCAATTCGAAAAATTCGAAAAATTGGGGGTATATTTTACCTACGGCGTAATTAAATACCGCCCAATAAATTTTTATGAGTATCTTATTCTCAGCATGAAAAATTCTATCGCTTTTACTTTAGCTCAATTATTTCTGATTCACGTCTTGTCTTGTTGCTTCATGCAATTAATCGCCAAGCAACGCGAACATTTTCCTTCATTTTTGTTCAATTTCCAACCAGTGAAGGGGAAATTTAGTTATTCTGCATATATTCTCGCAATCATGCATTCTTATGCTCAACGATTGTATTTTGGTTGTTCTACCCTACCGTTCTACCCTGGGTTGCTCTTGTTTTCTCTCAATTCCAGAGGTGTGTTCGGGTCGAAAAGTTAGGGGGGGGGGTTAACCTGACGGAAACCAAAAATCGAGGGGGTTAATATACCGTACCCAAAAATTTGCATACATCGGGTTACGGTATGCAAATTTTCTCCGCCTTCGGCAGGAGAGGGGGGTTAACAAAACTCCGCCCACTTCGGTTTGGGTTGGGAAGGGGTTAACCCAGGGCCGGATTATATATGGACCACATGGGCCACGTGGCCCAGGGCCCCCGGCCTAGAGTCACTTAAGGGGGCCCCCCAGTGTCACTCATCAACCAAAATTTCAAAATTATGTTGACAAAGTTGCTTTAAACTATACAAAAGTTGAAAAAAATTTCCACTGCCGTTAAAAAACATCTAAATTTTGCCTCCGGCGGCAAAAATGACAAAAAAATTTGCCTGCGGCGGTACGTTAGGTACGGTACATTGAATAAGTGGCCTAGGGCCCCCCTACGCTAAATCCGGGTCTGGGTTAACCCCATACCTGTAAGCAGGGGGGGTCTAGCTACATACAGCACCCCTCCCCCCTCGCGGTCGGACCGGACAAGCACTGGATAGAATGACCCTCGGCCGCGAAGCGGCCGCAAAAAGATAAGGGTCCCCCTGTTATTGCGGCCGAAGGCCGCAAAAAAATTTGAATTTTTGAATTTCGCGCCAAAATCTCGACACGAAGTACCGTACTCCGGCGTACCGTACTTAATTTAATCCGGTTTTACTTGCACACATGAAAAAGTGTCGTAATAAATAAATTTAGTTGGCGCCGTTGCAGCACTGAACACTGAAGCCGAAAGAATGGTGCTTGTTCTTGCACTGTCGAGTTTTCTACGCTCTGTCGAACGCGGAGTGAAACCCTTCTTTCCTCTGCTGCTGCTGGTCTTCTACACTTTTCTCGGCGCTTTTATTTTCCGAGCCCTTGAACAACCGAACGAGCTGTACGAACTCCAGCAGCTTCAGGTGTGACATCGGTTCGAAAAATAAATTTATTCTGACTATGGCCAGTTTTTTCGAAAAAGAACAGCGGTCGGTATTTTTTTCGGTTTAAGATCCACGTCCGCACTCCAACCAAGATCGCAGTGAAAACCGGAGCTGTATTGAATAAACTTGCAGTTTGGCGCGCGCGCCATGCAAAACATAGGGCAGGAGCGCGAACGAGCCTAACCAATATATTACACTTTGCATGACGCGCGCGCCAAACTGCAAGTTTACGGCCCCTATTCGGGTATCGCTACAAACAGGCGGTTGTTCCAAAGTTTAAAATCACCGCTGCAGCACCCCCCACCGGTACCTACTCACTGCCCAGTTCTGATTAGGAACATTCTAAATTTTATTTGTTGTGATAAATATTTTGGGAAAAGTGTTGCAACTTGTAAGCCAGTTATTATTGCGATACCGTTTTATTCCAAAAGAAGCGCATGAGCATCTATTTTTTGATCATCTTGGACCTGCGCTTCTATTGAAGACTGCTTCTATTTTTCAATCGCTTAATTATTTTTTAATTTCATTCAAATTTGGACTAAAACCCTCGAAATTTCATTTTTTGGAATAAAAACTGCACAAATTATTATATTTTGCTGAAATCGTGTTATTAGCTGATCAGAAGTAGCATTAAAACACTCCATGAACAATAAAAAAATGTCTCTCTTGGGGAGTAAAAGTGCTCCAGTATTGACCCTATGCGCTTCTGTTGGAGACTGCGCTTCTATTAGAATAAATACGGTTGTTCCTTTTCTGATCAGTGGCGTTTTAGACATACCGCGCAGACCAGCTGGAGGAATTGGTTTTCGCACTGAATCGCGCTCAACATCGCAATCCGCCCGAAGCATTCAATCTTACTCTCAGGATTCTTCGGCGATACGAAAAACGCGTCGGTCTGGCTGAACTTGAAAAAATTGAACCCAAATGGGACATCTGGGGCGCTATCTTTTTCACCATCACTGTCTATACAACGATTGGTTAGTTAAGGAACTGACTTACTGAACATTGCCGTTATTTAAAGCCCAATCCGATTAACTGAACTAGAGAATTATTGTTAAATATTATCTAATTTTTTTGTACGATAGTATGTATGGCTAGTTGCTATCAATCAACAATCATTGAAGAGAAACATAATTGCAATTTTCGTGAAGAAACAATCAACATTGAGGAACAATTACTACCTACTGAACATTTGTATTTGGCACCAGTGTCCGGCACATGGGGGGAGGGTGGGCGAACACCAAATGGTTGGGCTGGCAAGTACGGTACTTTCTGAGTCTCCAGAAATAAAGGACTGAGTTAGATTTCTTTCTCATTCATCCTATAGAACTGCTGCTTTTCATATTAATTATCCAACTCCGCCGTTGCATTTCAATTTGCATATATTGCAGGTTACGGTAGCATTTACCCAGTGACAGACGCTGGACGAGTTGCGACGATCCTCTACGCCTTCATCGGCATTCCTCTGGCACTGTTGGCGCTGATTGCGTTGGGCATGCTGCTTTCGCGTCTGTGCAAACAGCTCTGGTCGTTGGTGCTTCGAGTGAGCAGGTGTTTGTCGAAAAACCTTCATCGTCACGTCGATCGATTGGCTCCGCAAGGAAAAAGAAAAGAGGACGATCTGCTGAGCTTCCCTGTCAGTTTCCTGATTCTGATCACGGTCGCTTGGGTATTCTTCTGCGCTTGGCTGTTCACACTATGGGAAGAAGATTGGGACTATGAAACGAGTCTCTACTTCACGCTCGTAAGTGTTATTATAACCATTTAGATCCAAGGTTGCCAGACCTACTGCTTTGAGGTGGAATCTATTGCTTGAAAACTACTGCTGAGCAGCAGAGGTGGGCACCTCAAAACGGCTGGGGGGGGTGCAAAATTTTTTTCCCCATTCTATCCAGTACTTGTCGA
>JAQGCX010001533.1:0-10775 GCA_034700205.1 Plectus parietinus
AGTTTTCGATTTTTAAAGTGAGTAATCTATACATCTGACTTCAGATTCGTAATCAGGAAAAAAAATGAGTAGGAAACATAATCTGTTTGTCGATTTTGAGCAAATTGAAATGTTCACATTTTTCATGCACGAAGAACGGGATTTATTTTCAAATTGCCGCCAAATCACGATCATGAGTCCGATTGCGACAAAATTTTTAAAGCAATACCTCAATATGCCCTCTACAAATGCAATAACCTGCATTAAAGTCAATTTTCGTAGAAATACGTTTTTTCCGATATTAAAAAACAGACATTACATACATATGTTACAACCTAATAGGATGTGTGCTACTATTGAAGACTGTGCTCCTATTAGAATAAATAAGAGAATTGACTCTTTCCAATTTATGAATTGTCTCTAAGCGAAGAGAAATCGACTAACCGCATTGACACAACAACCCAGCAGTCCATCCGTTTTTCGACAAAGAAATATAATTTGTAATAACGGCCGTTTCTGCGATGACTTTGACGCCACTAGCGCCCATGTAGACAGGGAAAGTTGTCTTTGCTGTTGTTGCCGTTGTCGTCCCATCACCGAAATTCACATTCAAGATTGTGAACGTTTTATTCTGAAGTTTTTTTTTCATCCATGCAATACAATTTCTGCACAAATGTCACTAGTAGCACGAGCTCTCAAGTCAAGATTAGAAACGTGAATGGAATAGGATCGGAAACACAATTTTTGAAGATCTGTAGGGGCAGAAAAATTTTATTATTTTCTTTGGTATTAGACTTTATGGTTTGCGGCAAAATATTCAATTTAAATCCTCAAAATAAACTGAAGCGAGTACGGTACATACAGCTATTTTAGGTCAAACACGTGGTTACAGGGCCACCACAGCATTGTGCACCGCAATTCAGTCAAATCGAACTAATCACCAAAATATTTGTACCCCATTGGCAGAAAGAAATTTTTTAAAAATTAGGCACCTTTTCCAAACTTGGCGAAAGAAATTTTTTCACTACATAGTGGAGAAGAATATTTCGGACAAGCACAGGATAAAATGATCCTTTAAGAAAAAATACACCTCGCCCAAGCAACCTTTAAAATGTGTTCTAAAATTTGCAAACTCAAATCAAACCGAAATCAAATTTTGCATTATATACATACATACCATACCGTCAGTACTTGTTGATTGCGAAGAAATTGAATTGACGCTTGGTCATGCGGTTGAGCCAACTGCAAAATGATGTCCATTGAAGTTGTTTCACTGCTGCATGTCCCCGCTAAGTATTCTGCGCAAGACAATTTTAATGTATCACTTGCTGTGCACTGTTTGAATGAATCAATATTGCTAGTTGAAAATGCAAAAAAAAAATAGCAGCTTGTGTCACCCACTGCTATTTTTACGTCTTTGGAGTCAGCCGACTGCTCTATTGTTGTTTTGTATTCCGAACATGTCATTTTGTTCAATCCAGCTGAAAAAGGAATGGTTATTTGGTAGACGTATAGTTGTTAAGAGGGTCATTCTTCAACGAAAAAATATTCTGTGCAAAGGAAAATAATTGAAAATGTTTCCTGACGTTTAACGCACACACATCGTTTCAGGTGTGCATAAATGCCAAGATACCGTATTTCTTCCAATAGACGCCCTCCCTCCAAAAGACGCCCCCCTCCAATAGACGCCCCCCTTGGGTGATCAAAAAATTAAAGGCCTGTGCAGTGTATGTCAGCATTGCACTCCCAGTACCATCTCATGTAAACAAATCAATTGGAGACATAGACAAGTAATGAGCATAAGTAGAAAGGCCAAAAAAGGCGTCGATTATTCCGCGCTCGTCGCTGGACTTCTGCTTATATTAGAAGGCTTGACTCTCGCTTTGACGCCTCGCAGGTCGTCAGTTATTCAGGACGTTGGGGCTTATTTTGTAATTATTGAGGGGGGCAGGAAAGACACCGAAAGACACCGTTATTCAGGACGTTGGGGCCCCCCGGGGAAAGACACCGTTAAAATTTTTCAAAAAAAAAGGCACTGTGTTAATCGTGGAAAAAAGCAAAAAACACTGTATTTTTTTCTTGGGGGGGCAGGAAAGACACAGTTGTAATTGTTGGGGTAGGAAAGACACAGTTGTAATTGTTGGGGTAGGAAAGACACCTGATCCATTTTATTTTTGAATGGTTTATGAGTTGAAGTGGCGATTTGAAAAAAACAGATGTCTTCTCTCCAACGAACGCCAAGTTCAAACATCGATTGAAAAAATAGACGCCCTCCCTCCAATAGACGCCCCCTCCAATAGACGCCCCCCTCAAGCCTTGATTGAAAAAATAGACGCCCTGGGCGTCTATTGGAAGAAATACGGTAAATCGATGTGCTATGCTTTGTACACAATTTTATTGTTTTTAATAAAACTAACAAAGTTATGTAGCGGTCTGTAGTGCAGTGCTTTGATCGAAGAGTTAGCCGTATTTCGCAGCATGGTGGTTATCACTTTCGCCAGTCGGCTGGACTTCTGTTTGTTGTGCTCAAATTGCTTTCACTGACATTTTCGGTGTCAGAAATCGCCCGGTTTGTTTCACCTTCGCCGTTTGTGAACTGCGTTAATTTTACAGAGGGCTTGTTTCCTCCTTCTCTCCCAAGTTTTACCTCCCCTCATAAACTATTCGTTCTCAATACGGCGTCCGAATTCTTGTCCGCCATGTACATAAATCCGCCATGCTACAGATGTTCTTGTGAACCAAACCTTCAGCACGTGATGTAGAAATGTATGGAAAAGTCAAAATCGATCGGTTATTACCGTATTAAGAAATTGTGGTACTTCATGTCGAGACTTGGTGTAGAAATTCAAAAAGAAACACGAGTAGCGCGCAACCATTAAAGTTAACTGATGAACTACTCGCGATAAAATAATGTCAAAATAAAATTTCACCTAAGTCATTTGGAAGGAATTAATGAAGCACAGACATAGTGCTTGTTGCAGCCGTCATCCGTCTCAACTCCTGAATCCGTCAGCAACGCAAGTAGCGCCCTTATTCAATAAACTCTGTTTTAACTACAGATCAATCCACGCATGAGTCATATAACTCTTTAAAAATAGAACACTATTTGATTTTTAACAACACTCCTGAGAGCAAATCAAAGCGATGCTTTGCCGAAAACAGAAACACTAATTGAACGCCCGAACGCACTGCTTTCCTCATCCTAATCGTTTTTTCCCCTGAGTAGTCGACATAAAAGGTAGCATGCAACTGCCTCGCTGTCAGAACGATAAAACCATATTGACTTGCTTGCTTGAAAGTTGAAAGCAGTGTTTCAACTAAGTTAACTTGGTTTATTAATTATAACTTAACTAGATTGCGGGTCGCATTTCGCGGGTAATATTGTTACTGCAGCGCTCAACGCCTGCAATTTTTCACCGCAGACAAGTGAACAATATTGCGCAACAGACAAGTCAATAAACTTGCGCCGCAGGCATAATTATTAACTACAACGGGTAAGTTAACTTAATTGCAACACTGCTTGCTAAGGGCAGAATGTCATCTGAATCAAACGATAACATTTCATTTCCAACGCCGTTCTTGAACAATTCATTATCATTTGTGCTGCATTGTGCGGATGCAGCTTATCTGGCAACTAACACATATTTCCATATTGTTCTTATCACCCGATCCGCTGTGTACTTTATCGCGTTCTTTTTCACAATGACTCTGCTACGAGCGCAGGTATCGTATCATGCGTACCACAAGAATGCCAAAATTCTCTTTGTTAACCATCATTTTTCTGTTCTTCTTCTGTGCATTTTCGGAATTAGATTTCATGTCAGTGATTTGATACGGTTTTTTGGTTTCAACGAATCGACCAACGCTTGCAATTTGCTTTTACCAGTTGCGCACTGTTTGACCTTTAGAATTCCATTAATTTTGACCAACTACTCGACAAATCTGACGCTATTTATGATGGCCATAGAAAGGGCAGTGGCTACGTGGCGTTTCCGAACATATGAACAAGCTGACAGAACCCTCGGCATAGCATTAGTTGCCATTCAAGTAAGGAAATTTTTCGCCATTATGATTATGATGGATATATGTTCTTCTGGGCTCTGGAATCGGAGGGCGGGTTCAGCTTTTGGTAATTTCGCAAGGTTATTATTTGCCCTCCCGCTTTTTGTTGATAACCGACGACAATTTTTACATGTCGCCGGATCCCAAATTTATTTTTCACGTGGGATGATCGACCCCACCCTCCGTTCACGAATTTTTTAAATTACTTGGAGTTGCGAAAAAAAAGGTTGAGTCTCCGACAGACCGACCCAATACCCCAACCCTAATCCTTCCATGACATGGCGAGGTGGGTCTACTGGAACAGAATTAGTATCAATAAAAGGTATCAATGATTAGTATCAATAAAATTAATATCAATAAAAATCAGAATTGATGTTTAATTCTCGTCATTTTCAGTGGCTACTTGTCACATCTTTCGTTTACATAATTTCATATGGCACCGAGATGAATGATTTGATTCCCTACTGCATGATAGCAAATCGCAACAACAGTGTGCGATCTACCGCAATTACTTTTCTGATGGCAATGTCCAGTTTCAGTTCTTCAATCATCTTTTGTTTGTTGCTAATCTATAATCGAAAAGTGAAAAATAAACAGCGTGATGCTTCGTTGACGGAAAAGTATCAGCTGAACGAAAATATCCGGGCGACGAAGATCATGCTGCCGATGGTACTCACTAATTTCTTGCTCTTTTATCCACCCTATCAATTCCTCACTCTTTACGGCAACACATTGCTGAATCCTAATTTAAACCCGAGAGACCTTGGAATCATTTTTGAGACGTTCAATTGGACTCCTTTGTATGCAATGATTCTCCCCGTGGTATTGTTTTGGAGACACAAAGTACTGTGGCACAACATTCAGAATGATCTGAGAAAGATGGGACTGAATCAGAATAATCGGGTTGAGCCAAGAGCATCCCGTAGCGACGGAATGTCAGAGGAGCAAGCGAGACATTTTGAAATGCTGAAAAATATGTGGAACGAAAATATTTGATCATTTCGTTGTACCGTCGTACGTATCAGTTGCTCTTTGTGAACCGTACTTTCTAGTAAACGAAATAAAAAATTTTAAAGCAAAAATAAAAAGGAAAGGACATACCTGTAGCTGGGATCTCAAACCAGGGGGGCACTATGTGAAAAATTGGGGTACTGTAAAATATCTGTGTCGTGAAAATTTACATCGTAAATATTGCCATGATTACAGTAATCGTCAAGTGCTCACTGAGTCAATAGCGTTCTTTTCATGTGAACAGAAAGAATGGTTGCCTGTGTTATCTCACTTTTTGCATGTTTATTTCGAAAACATCTTATACATATTTCTGGTTGATGACGTCGATTTTGAAGTAATGAGAGAGCTTGTGCGATTTCTTTCTCATGGTTATGTTCAGAACATTGATCTACTCGCAGTTCGATTATTAATTGCAGCAGACAAGTATGAAATAGTTAAACTAAAATCTATAACTGAAAATTTTCTGTCTTCATCGATTTTCTGTCTTCAACGTTGCCTGAACTTGCCAAACTCAAGTTACCATACCCTGAGCGCCTCTCTCGTCTGAAACTTGAGCGACTAGACTTACGTCGATTGAAAGCTGATCTGGTCCTTGTTCACAATTATTGTATCATTATTGCAATATCTCACCAGCTAAAGTTCAACGACTTCTGCCCTTCCATACTCAAAGCCCCGATTCTGTTACAAACCCCTGCACCCGATGCGAAATCATAATAATTTGATACCGTATTCGCAGATTGTGCGCGTTGCCACGAACATCTTGAGTTCTGCTCGTTCGTTTTCAGATTTCGAAAGGAAAACGATGAACGAAGATACCATTACAGTAAGGTGCAACGCATCATCGCGATTACCGTCTCTCTCTCTCTGGTCTGATCCGATCTGATCGATAAAAATCAACATAAATGATTGCTGCTTTCGATTATTTATTTTGAAACATCAGCACAAGCTGTTATTGAGTGACTTTTGAGAATATTATTGTTAAAAAAATGGCTGTGTGGAGTTTCATTTGGATTTTAAATTGTGGTTCGTTTTCTTGGCACATTGCCCAAAAGATTGCACAACCTTCTCGGAATTTTAGGTCGACGGCGATCTGTGAGAAGTTTGCAATTTGCTGAAGGAACGTGGAGCAAATTTCCTGTCACATGACCGAACGTTCGCCCGGCAATCGATTCGTCTGTTTTGTAGAAACACTGAAGCTGGATCTAATATCCGAGTAATCCCCAATCTTTTTTGGACCGTCGAATATGCCCTGAAGAAACTGCCTTCGCCCGTGAAACAGTACGGTGAACGAAGTCTTTGACTCTGGTTGGAGGCTCGTCATCAACCCCGATGGGTATCAGGAAAACAGAAAGCAGAACTGAAGACAAATTGATTGACTGTGTAAAAGGTCAGTTACATAGTTACTTTCCAAAATGGGGATGGAGTTGTAAGGATTGTTCTGAGAGACTGAGGGGGCTCTTCTTGCTGGATATGATATTGGGTTTCAGCCAAAATTCTTTTTTTTGACAAACTGTTTTCAAAATTAAAAAAGCAAAAACCGCACTGGTTCCCTAGTGCTGAACCAGGGATACCGCTAATCATACAGATACCCTGCCACTACACCATTAACACCAATAAAGGTTTCGTGACTTAGTGCTACTGATGGTGGGAACCGCCTCATGTCAGAATGAACTAACTACTACAGTATGTCACAATTTTTCCGTTCTGTCCGACTTCCTGGCGAAAAAAAATGGACCCATGAAACGCCCCCCCGCCCGCCTGACTGGGAAAACGTCTTCACCACATAGTGGCAGAAAAAAACAATTATTCTTCAGGTTGGTCCTGAAATACCTGTGAAAGCTCGTCGTGGGCATCATTCTGCTCAGATTCGACTCCATCAAAGTTCTGCTTGTCGAATTTCCGGCCGTCTACAACGCCTACATGCACCCGCAGCCTGGACAGCCAGCTGATCAAGTTCCAGTGAAAAAACTGCTGAAAGCGTTTGGTGTCATCAGTTTTTATATTACTATAGGCCTCTTGATTTACGAAATGCTGAAATGATCCATCTCGATTAGTATCCCAACTGTATTAAAACGACGATCATTTTTGTACATAAACTTGTGAAAATTTTTCGCAACTGAGTAAGGATTTAGGAAACAATCACTTTGTTCAGTTGGACATAAAGACGATTAGGGTTTGTGTTAATTACACTATGAATGAGGAATAAGGAAGAAATCTGTTCATGAAAGGTGGGCTACATTGGGAGGTCAGTAGAGTTTGTAGATGGCAGAGCAAAAGTAACATGTACTATTTAGAAAACCACACAAACTTTGCAGTTGTTGCAACTGTACTCTTCAACTTTCTTTCCACAAATGATGGCGCGCGGTTCATCTGTCGGCGCTGAAATATTCAAATGCAATTGAGAACAAATGGAATGAATGCCATTTGTCTGTCATGGCAAAAACGTTCGAAAATTTTCATTCCCCACTTCAGCGTACATGGTGGAGGCGGCGAACACGCATAGACGAGTGCCCACGCGAGCCAGACCGCCTTTCTTCCTGTAAGGACTCAAAGAACCATCGCCATTGATTCGTTTATGCGTCCAGTCTTCACCAACAAGGCAAAGTATCGCCAAATGTCTTTGAACTGACTTGGAATAAAACAGAATCACAAAAAATCTGTGCTTTTTATGCATTTGTTGATATTGCTACATGGCGCCCTTATCTTTTTGTCAGTTGAACAGGTATTTTTTTTCTGCATTAAATTTTCAAGTAGTTTCGCAATGATAACCTTGCAATTGTTGCCGTTGGTGTGGTCATTGAGTGCGTGCATGTATTGCATTGAACGCGTGTTTCATGTGCTTCACTGGTAAAAGCGCCTGCAATCAGCATAACGCATAGTTGCTGTGCTCAGCCACTCTGATGAAGATGGCGATTCATTTCTCACCATTTTGTCATTCGAAGAGTACGCCTAACGTTTCAATGTTTCGCGTAACTGATCAGTACTGTCGACTGTTGTAAGAAGTGATTTTCATGGGCTGCCCCGCACACATAGTTTGGGTAGATTTCATACCTGTAACCGGGGGGACCTAGCTACATACAGGCCCCCCTGGCCGGACCCCGTATGTAGCTAGCTACATCCACCCCCCCCCTCGCCGCCGAAGGCCGCAAAAAAATTTGAATTTTTGAATTTTGCGCCAAAAATCCCGACACGAAGTACCGTACCCGGCCCCCCCGGTCACCGGTCGGAGTGTAGCTGGCCTCGGACCAGCGTTACAGGTATGGTAGATTTTGAATTTTTGTGTGTAAATGATCTCGCATGTTGAGAAGAATAACGCTTTTGGACTAAATCTGGCACAACTGGCTTTGCGGACTTAATTGCAACACCAGCCTGCAACTTCTCCATTGGCAATGACATCGCTCCTGTTCATGAGATTGGAAAACTGCAGGATGTGACTACTGTCTGCTGTGACAGGCATAAAAATCCGACTGAGTTGCGCGTATCCAAGAAGTCCATCATGGACGGCGCGAACTCGATCGGCTGCGATTCGTGCGCACATCGACGCTTTGCGTGTTGCCCTTGGTTTCGTTTCAGAGCTGTTCGATCTAGGGAGGTCGCGGAAAGAGTTGAAAACGCGACTGCTAGTTTGCCCCCGTTGTATTGCGACTGACGAGTTCTCTGGTGTGCCGGCTTGTTGCTATTTCGTCAGGTACCGGTATAAGGCCAATTGCCATCATGCAGTTAGCGGCACCTCAACAGCGCGATCGTTTGCGCAAGTAGATTGTGCACAGTTACGTACTATTTTGTTGAAATGGCATGTCTGTCTTTTGACCACAACGGCAAGAGGCAGAAAGCGAGGTAAACCTGTGATGTGAGTGTTCTTCATGCGATGCGCTACTCTGACTGTGAGACGATCTCATAAGCAAATTAGTATTCTGTCATCGTCGGAGAAATCTACCGTAACCCCAGGTTGAACAAACCGCAGGCAGTATACAGTATATTTTAAGTGTGTTTACATCAAATCAGAATACGACGGCTTTTGTTCAAGAAAAGAGTGTCACTGCACGGGGCAATGCTTTCTTTTGTGGATTGCTCAGGTGGCGAGCTCGGTTACACTGATGACCACTGATCTGATGGTTATGTGATGTGGTTCTGAACACTTGATCTTTCGGGTTTGCTTTCAGTATGATTATTAACTTGTCTCAGCAATCCTCAAGCTCGGATCAACCTCCGGACTTCGAATTTTTAAAAAAAATCGGACTTATAGGACATCAATTTTTGCTCTTCACTAAAATGTTACGTAACTAGTCGTAAAAAATGCATCCAAACCCCTTGCTTCACCCCAGACATGGGCGTGGGGGGTGTGGGGACAAGTCGGCCCGAAGTCGGCCCGAAGCTGACCTGGGCTTGAGGATTGCCACTTGTCTGAACGGCTTATTTGAGTGTCAAGTCAAGGGAGCCTTTTTCGCTAAAGCTGAGGCAACTTTGACCTGATGAGCGCTGACACTGGGTAAATAGACAAATTTTCTCGCTCACTCGTAGTCGCTTGATATGGATCATGCTCCAGAAGTAGGTTATCACGCAATCTTCGCAACATCATGTGAGGATTTGATATTATATTTCTTTTATGGATCTGCTTTTGGTCAGATTTTTGGAGGTTCATTGAAAGAAAAGAATACTTGCATACCAATTCTTGAATCCGTAATTAATTGCTCCCATTACATAAATAGTAATTCGGACAGGATATTTACATTTGCCTTAATTGAAGTCTCACTGAAATTCTACTTTTCGCTTTTTTTGATTGTTTCATTCATTGCATGTCTTAAACAAATTGAAATATTGATCGTGGAACAGAGGACCACGAATTTGTTTCTTCGCAAATTAAGTCGAATCTTACTTCTGACCAAACACAGTGCGCCATCATTATTGAGAAGCCGAGTAAAATACTAAGTAATCCTGATATGCATCTGTGGTTTTATTTTTCCGCAGTTGCAAATCACCCGTTTACAAATTGTCAGCTTAACAGTTTTCTGTACACGATTAACACAGCTATTGGTTTCTGGTCATCAGCCTTCAGTTGCACTCTTGCTACTGGGTGAAAGCTCTGTTATTTATTTAACAGCCTATTCGTCGTCTGTTGATCTTTATTTGAATGGTCACGGTTGTAACCGTGTGGAATATATTTCAGAAAGTTGTGGAATAATTTTGTTTATCACCAGTTTTTATACAACGTTTACCTTTTGTTGGATGACAAACGAAACACCTGTGCTGGAGGAAGCTTTTGAGTTTATTTTCCCAAAAATCGGCAGGAAAAATATTGCGTGTGTAAACATGCGACGAAAGTTGCAAAATTTTTTGAATCGTAGAGATTGTCTACTTTTCGACAGCTTTATGGATGAACAACAGTTCTACTTTCTCGAGACTATTTTTGTTGGCTATTCAGCATCTGTTCTTCTTCTGCTTCGACTGAAAGCAAATGTGGCTTTCACAACTAACGAGGCATTTTTCTTCGGTACTATTATTTACATGTATCTTGATCGAGTGTTTCTTTTTTCTGACGGGTTCTACGAAGCAGACAATATTCTTGCCCCACTCTACACTGAGAACGAAAGAATACTAATCAAACAGTCAAATTCGTTGATTGTATGGGCTGCTTTGAATCTGGCGTTTATTATCGTTGATTTACCGATGGAAAGAATACCTATTTGCTTCATTTTTCAAGTGGTACTTGCAGTTTCTAGACT
>JAQGCX010001534.1:0-10775 GCA_034700205.1 Plectus parietinus
TTCACAACGTGTACAAAACATAGTACAAAAGTTCGGGGCATGAAAATTATGTGCCCTTATCCGGTTTGTGCTCTTATTCGGTGTGCTCTTATCCGGTTTCGACTGTATAGCATTTGCTGTAGTGTGAATAAAAAAGCGTCAAACTATAACTGAAGTAATACAAAAGCAAGATTAGATTTTCATCGACATGTCCCTGCTGATAAGGAGGAAAGGGCCGTTGTAGAGTGGATGATTGATTGACTAATTGCAAAACAACCCAAGTCCTGTCAAATAGCTGATACCACACTGGCATGATCCATCATCGAATTCACCAGGCAAGTGCTCATACCAACGAGCGCAACAGCGATCAGCGCTCAGCGCTCGAAGCCGTATCCTGGACAATCGTTATAGTCCATGCCTGAAAGATTTTTCGGACAACTTCAGAATTTTCAGATTTCAGTTTTCCCATTCTAATTCTGCTTTTTTATCGAACTACTGTACACATTTGGCCATCCAAAATTTCTGTTTTCATCGGTGATAGCACAATTAAAACATTGGTCTTGGAATGTATAACAGTTTGCCAACTTAATCGTTATTAAACACGTTATTAAATTATTATAAACTAAACTCATAAACTCACAATTGATCTGCTCGGACCACAACGACGCCGCGGACGCCGCAAATTCTGATGGAACCGCGCGGGGAACAGATAGAGATGGATGATACGCCGCTACTTAACACACTGCCTCCCCCCGGATGTGGCGTTTATCAAGATACAGTCGCAGGGCCTTCGGCGATTTTGCCCTCTGGAATAATTTCTATATAAAATCGTGTTTTTTTGCTTTTCTCGTTGTCATTTTAGTGATGATTGACATTATACGCCAGCCGAATGATTTGTTAAAAAAATATAAATATTACGAAGCTTGGAAAGCCTTTTGCTGCAATCCAAAATCGACAGAACTGCGTGATAAACTCGATAATGCCGCCTTCGATTTTGGCATTAAACCTTTAGTGCTCAAGGATGCAATACATGCAATAATTACATTCAGTCGGAACTCTAGCGAAGAAAAGAAGGCGCTGAATAAACAGGCTAACAATCGTGATGCATTTACGATTTATGAAACTGAAGATTGCGATCACGCTTGCCGTCATTTGCCGGATATTATCGATGACGAGCCTCCTTATGCCGGTTTGTCTGTGTATGAAAACGACTGAATAATTGTTCCAACTTCGTTTTATGCGCTTGCAAACCCCGGCGCTCGACATCCGTCGCGTGCACGTGGACAAGCAGTCTTCCGTGTTACGACTGGCATGTCTGCGGAAGGTAATCGGGCGACTTTGTGGCGTCGAGTGACCGTCTTCGTCGCGTAAACTCAACTCGGAATGGCCGTCGTTCCCGCTTTATCGCCGTAGAAACAGCAGCCTAGAAGACTGTGATGATATCCGTACAGCAGTAGAAGACAGATATTTTGCATGATACATGTAGTAAATTGTTGAAAAAAACCGTTAAATGCAGTATCATAATATCCATGCATCATAGATAGCGGTTTTGCGTGAATGTAGTAAATTGTTGGAACACTTAAAAATTCTTCAGATGGCTTTTCAACCAAGCCATTGTAATCGTTGCGGCGAAAAGCTCAACAACAGGGAGAAAAGAATTTTCCACAGGGAGCCAATTATAAAACGATTGCGATAATTAGTTTAATTTTCCACAGGGAGCCAATTATAAAACGATTACAATAATTAGTTTAATTTTCCGATAACTGGAGCGTCAAAGGTTCCATTGGAGGGGAGAGGAGGGACATGGGGACCCTCCAAACCGAATCAGAACAGAGACACAGAGTCAGTTTCTATGTACATTCAAAATAGTCAGGGAAACACAACAGTCAATGGTGAACAACTACAACTGCAGAGGGAGAACACCAATGTCGATCTCTTGGTAGAAGTGCTCTTCCAGCGAAACTCGAGCACTGTACCTTCTCATCGCTTGCTCACAAATTGAATAACTGGTCGCTTTCGATTGTGCGAAACAACGAATGAGGGGGCGCATGAAAATTCTGCTATAGCGCGAGAGGGGGTCAAACGAGATGAGTTTGTCGCAACCGCAAGATGACAGGTGTGGAACCTTCGTTGCTCCAGTCACTCTCGTGGAACCTTCGTCTCATTGGAACCTTCGTCCCGTTGGAACCTTTGACTCAAACCCGTCGTGCTCTGGACTGCGGCAGCACATGGCGGACGTGCATTCAACGATCGGTGACAGGATCAAATGTCCGCATTGTCCGATGACGGTATCTGGCTGAAGGTTCGAATGGGCAGAAGGTTCCAATGAGCTGAAGGTTCCACAAGGTGAAGTGTGGCTAATTAAAGTGACAGGAATGAGCGAGGCGTGAGCTAATTAGACCACCATTTAAAACGAGTGAGCAGAAGGTTCCACAGCCAGATTGGGTCGTGCGCAATCAGCCGAAATTATTCTCACTCTCGTTTTGAAGCCCTCTCGCGACCAATGTCTCAATTCAGCCCCTGTGATCCATTGGCTTTACCACTTCCGCAGAAACAATAAGACATTTGGCGTAAATGCAAGCTTCAGGACGAAATGCAATTATTCTTTCATTACAATTACAATTTGACAACGCCGAGTCGTTTTCTTGACATTCTCAACTGTATTGATCGTGTGATTGACACTGGTGTACTTTTCTCGCACCAGTTGTGAATGTCTTGTATTTCATTTCGAAATTGTAAATATTGCTGCCATCATAATAGGGAAGGGCAGTGGGGAGGAAGGAGGGTGGGGTTTGTGGAACCTTCAGCGCTCCAATTATTTCTAATGCGACCAATTAATATAATTCATTTGTAATTGGCTACCTGTGGAACCTTCTGCTCATTGGAACCTTCCGCTCATTGGAACCTTCAGCACGGATTCATTTTGTTGAGCCTCGTTATTATGTTAAGCGCCGCTTTAGCAGTTGTGACAAGCGTTGGTTTGATTACCTTCATTACAGCAGGTAATTCACTCATCTATCGTTTTCACCAAATTTAATCCTTGCGATCAGAGGTGGAGGGGCATCGGGTTAGACTTGGGGTTTGAGACAAAGGCCAGGAGGGGAGGGGGGCTCTTGGCGCATTTGCGACATTTGTAGTACAGTATGTATGACTAATCCGGGCCAGTTGGGGGTATGCTGGTCCAGCAGGTTGCCCCGTGGGCAGACATGCGCGTGGGGGGTATGGGGGGTGTGCAAAAATCAGTGCCCTCAAGGTGACTCCAACCAGCGACCTTCAGATTTACAGTCGTACGTGTTGGCATTGAGCCACTTAAACATTTTGGTGAGGGAGCGGAAGATGCGAATATATACCTCGCGCTCACCATACCCCCCCCGCGCCCACGTCTGCCCGTGGGGGAGGAAGTCTAGATCTCATACCTGATCCAACCGTCTAATCAACCTTGCATCTGGCGACAAAATCACAAATTAAATATGTACGCACATGAAAAACGAAATATTTTCCCCGTATTGCGTCCTGTTTACTCAATTTTCGCCATATACGATTATCCATTTTGTGCTGAAACGTGGCGAAAGCGGCTGTATCGAGCGTAGACAGTGCAAACCTACGACCTGCTATCATGGCGTGTTTCATCCATTTATGAATATTTCCTCACGGTTTTTAACAATATAAGAGTCCAAAATTTTTTGAATAAGCATTCTCATTAAAGTGATGGAATTACTTCACTAAATAAAAACTTCACAGCTTCTTCAAGCGACGTGTTGAAAAACTGCGTCATTGCAAAATGAATTGTACTGGCCAAGAAAACATCACACTTCAGCACATTGTTATCGAAAGATTAAGTTTTGAGTTGTTAATATTCATGGATTTTTCTAGATACAGTAGAGGGCGTTCATTATGAATAGTATGGTCCCTACGTTTGTAAATAATCGATAGAAATACAAAGAGGGCAATTTCATAACTGAAAATGACTATTCTGGACAGGTGTTACCTGGAGCTTATGTACCTTTATTAGCAGCGGTTAATCAATGTGCAAGTATAGATTTGGTTATTCTAAAGCAGTTTCTTGATTAACATTGCGTACGTTATTACGAATGCTGATATGAAGGTTCAGGAATATAAAAGTCTATTTCTCCCACCGAGGACAATCTGTTACTATCTGAGTCTTGGATTCAATTTTCGTACCAGCTGCCAGTTGATATTATTAGACATTTCTAGACAGTATTACGTCATAGATTGCACGCGACAAAGACAGACAGGCACCCCAGGTGCTCAGACATGGGCAAGATCAGGTCACTGGAGGGGATGGAGTACCAAAAATTTTCTGGCCGGGCAGCCGGCAGCCTCTAAAACTTAATTCTGTTCAGTGTTAGTCCAAAAAAACTTTTCGCCACTGGGTGGCTAACACGTTTCATCCAGTGAAGTTCACGGGCCGGGCCGGGATTTTGTAAAGAAAAAGCCCGGCTCCGGTACTTTTCCTTCAGACCAGTCCGGATCCGGCCCGGCCTGACCGAAGAAGAAGAAAAAGCTAGAAAGAAGAAAGAAGTTAATTTGACTGATTGCCAAGTCAAAAATCGCTCATAATTGACATTTTGCTTGCTCTACCCAGTCAAATAAGCTGTTCTACATATCGATAATTTTGAAGTGTTACATCCATTTCTCTGAAAATCGGCCCGACCCGACCCGGGCCCGGTACTTTCCTTTCGAGCCGGCTATTACTGGTTTTATCCCCTACTATGCTACTGTACATGTTCTCTATTAAGAGACGCACCCCTCCAGCAGGCTGAAAAAAAATAAGTGACGCACAGCTTATTAGAGGTTATATAGTTATATGGCTTTACTTTCTCAATCTAACTGGTAGTTTTGTTTGCTCCAATGCGGCTACTTCATAGCGAAATCCTGTTCCATTCGTTTGCTTTTCCGATATCGAAGCAGACTTTTCGCCCACCATCATTTACAAAGCATTTATTAATACTACAGGCCGAGCAGTCGTTCATTCAGTGATCAATTTTCACTTTGGCGTGATCTATTTTCTTGAGGCTCTTATTATGTTGCGCATCGCTTTAGTTTTGACATTCGTTGGTTTGATTGCCTTCATTGAAATAGGTAATTCATTCATCTACATATCTTTTGAACTAATTTTAACCCTGCAACCAAAGGTGAAGGGGGCACTGGGTTGGACTTGGGTTTCGGGGCAGGATCGGATAAAGGAACCGGGGGGGGAGGGCAGTTGACTGGCGCATTTGTGACATTTATTGTATTGTTTATCCGGCCTTGTTGTGTGATGGTCTGGCGGGAGGCTCCAATTGGAGGAATGAGGGAGGTATCCATGTCTGGCCTCACCCAAACCGGAGCCAGCCAGCAACATTTTTTTTAAAACGACCAAAATCTCAACAAAACAACGGCGCCCTCAAACAAAATTGGTCAGAGGGACCTATATTTTTCTTTCGACGCCGTTGTGGGGTGAAATCCTTCCCCTCCTCCCATCGTCTTCTACCCATCAACAGTGCCGCGTGCCCAACAACATAGGGGCCCGACTAAAACTGCACTGAATCAAATTTCCAATGGACCCCAGGGCCTCAGGTTCGGTTTCTTCGGAGGGCCCTTTCTTGTACTGGGGCCAGACATGGGCACAGGGGGATGGGGGATATTTCCTCCCCCAGGGATAAAAAAAACGTGTTCGCCACATTGTGGCGAAAAAAATTGGACATGCACTGATTAGAATGGGTTTTTGAGAAATTTTTGGTACTAGAACCCCCCCCCCGGGTACTAGAACCCCCCCTGGGTTTGTCATCTATTACGCGGTTCTGCCCATCAACCAAAACATTTCTTTGCTAGATTCAAAAACGCTCTTTAAATACAAGGTTTGCCACAGACATAAGTTATTGATTTTAGCTGATGCAGCTGGAGGCTTTAACGAAACGTGCACAGCCGATACGGAATGTCTGACAAACGGCGCGTGCACCAACGGAAAGTGTATTTGCAAGACAGGCTACATTTCCATTTTACCGACTTTCAAGGAAGTTAACCGTCCCATCACCTGCATGATTAGTGAGACTGAACATATTTCCATTACCAATTAGAAGTGAAACAGATTTGGACGCTTACTGAGGGTAATGGGACTGGGGGAGGGGGGGTCCAATCCAGACATGAGCAAAGTCGGAGGGCTTAGGGAATGCGTGCAAATTTGGGGAATCCAGTTTGTATAACGCCGAAGGCCGATAAAATCCCATTCAATCTTGGGTAAACCCATTTTGTTTGCCGTTACATAGCGAAAACGTGTAATCCCTGAACATTTTGACATTTTGGCATTCCGGGTGGGGTATCTGGATCTGTAGCGAGGGGAAGGGCTGCAAAGCGTCGCTGAGAGTTACGGATCCACTGAAGGCCGAATTTTTTAAAAATATTTTTGAAAGGTACGGACGGTATCTATCTACCTCCCTGGCCTCGGGCCCCAGCTACAGATTTGCCTACGGTATATCCCGCATCCCACCCATCCGTGCTCATATCTGGTCTAGCAACAAATCTGGCAACAAAATCACAAATGAAATACGCATAAACAAAATATTTTACCCATTTTTCGTCAAGTCTGCTCAATTATTGCCATACAATTACTCATTTCAGTACTGAAACGTGGTGATAGCGGCTGTATCGAGCCGAGACAATGCAAACGATCGACCTGCTACAATGGTGTGTGCCATTAGTCTTTTCGCCTATTCATAGATATTTCATCGGTTTTTGATAAGAGATAAAGTTAATGTGATCCTGACCAAACAACGTCAATAAAGTGATGAATGAATATTACGGAATAAAAACTTCACAGCTTCACATCTTAAAATCTGCGTCAACAATAAATGAAACGTAATGATCACGAAATCATCCCCCTTGAGCACATTATTATCGAATGATTAAATTCTGCGTTGTATTAGTCGTAGGTTTTCTAAATAGAGTCCGTTCACGTTCATTATGAATATTAACGTCCCCACGTTTTTGCATAACCGATAGATATTTGAAAAGGGTAAATTCCTGATTGAAAACGATTATCCTGGACAGGTACAAGCAGCGGTTACTTAAAGTGCAAGCAAACACTGGCTATTCACCAACAATTTCTTGATGAATATTGCGCACGCCATTAAAAACGCCGATATGAAGGTCCAAGAATATGTCAGTCTATTTTCCCATCGAGGACAGTCAACAGTGAAGGTCTTTTATAAGGACCTCAAAGAGGCCGACTAAATTAATCCTTATAAGAAAAAAGGTCTGAATAAAAAGATAAATGAGTACTTCGAATTCTGATGGGCGAGAAAAAAAGGTTTTAATAAGAAAAAGGTACTTATAAAAGACCTTCACTTTATTGCTATCTGAATCTTGGAATTCAGTTATCGTATCGGCTGCCAGTTGATATTAAAAAGGCATTTCTAAACCGAGTTACCATAGGTGCCCTTGGGGACCTAGCTATATACTGGCCTCCCCTGGCCGGACCCGCTATGTAGCTAGCTACATCCACCCCCCCCCCCCGCCGCAGGCGATCCAAAAAGGTAAGGGTCCCTCCTGTGATTGCGGCCGAAGGCCGCAAAAAAAATTGAATTTTGCGCCAAAATCCCGACTCGAAGTATCATACCCCGGTCACTCCCCCCCCCCCCCTCCTGGTCGCCAGCATGTAGCTGGTCTTGGACCAGCGTTACAGGTATGATTCAGACAGACGATACGAAGTTCCGGAACCGGCGACCTCCCCCCAGTGTAGGTGACCTCGGACCAGCGTTACAGGTATGGGTCAGAGGTTGGAGGGAGCTCGCAAGTAATTCGAGGGTAGTCGTAAATTTGCATATGCAAATTAGGCAAAATTACGGCATTTATGGGCGAGAATTCAAAAACATCAAATTTTTGTCTAAAATGCCATATTTTTTTGGCCGCCGGAGGAGGATATTCCTCTCCCTGGGCCGAAAAGTTTTGGGACTAAATCATAGGTATTTTTGGGGGGTGGTTGGGGGGGGGGGGGTTAACCTCTCCCGAACCTTGACCGAAGTGGGTAAAAAGGGCGAAATTTTGTTAACCCCCCCCCTCTCCCGCATGTAGCTAGCTACATAACGGGTTCGGCCAGGGGGGGCATATGTAGCTAGGTCCCCCCGATTACAGGTTTGACTTGGAGGTACACATTCCCCATGCCCCCTGTGCTCAGCTGACGTGAACCCATTCACAAAATTTTATGATCACCGGGTTAAACCCACGGTTCGTCATTTCGTCGACATTTTACCCTGCGCCGCCACACGGGGGCGAGCGTAAACACACGCTTCATATTATTTTGGCGCGCGAACGCATTTTTTTCACACAAAAAAGTGAAACGAAGAAAAATGGACAACCTGATAGTGATAGTATAGGTGTGGTCAACCTGATCCGGACAACCTGATAGTATAGGTGTGGTCGGTGCACCGGGATCGAGACAGAGGTCATTTTCGTGGGCCGATTGTTTGGTTAAATAATCGGTCCCTGAACCGGGACCGGGACCAAACTGATCGGTGCAAACACCATCTGGACCGGGACCGATTAAATGACAATTGGCTGGACCATCCGATTTCGACCTGAACCGACGCATCTGTAACGTTTAGCCTTCCGCGCAGGTTTAACTGATTTCATTCGAAGCAGTAAAAATGCTCCAAGTCCATGGATGGGCGCCAATAAGAGCCGTGAGTTACTGTGTTCCTGAATGTTTCAACACGTCGATTAAAGAGAATTTTTACGTCACGCATTACATCATTCGTATCCGATCCAATTCAAAGCAAGACAAGTACCCGAACAACGCATTGAACAATGCCTCAAATTATGCGCGTGAAAAAGAGACAAGAACGACAATGTGATCAATTAGTTTGACATTCTAAAAAAGAAAACGAGAGACGCAGAACACGAAGATAACAATCGAAAAATGTGCGAATGATATTCGAATACAGAGCTCTTTAGACGACTATTCAAGTACAGTGAAAAAATTCCTAAGTGAGACATTCTCGTAAGTGGAACACTTTCTCAGGGTCCCTCCAGAGCAAATGTACTATGTTTTGTACACGTCAGACATTTCCTTAGTGGGACTCAAGATTTTAACAGTTTTTAAATTGAGAAATCAATATTCATCGACTTTTTTGTGACTTAACTAGCTAAAAATAACTCTGGAACACACAATTTAATACTAACCAGATTAAAATGAGCATTTCGAAAGTAAATTTGCATATTACACACTAAAGCTTCCTAAGTGGGACATCTTGCTACAGCATTAACCAAATTTTCTTAAATGGGACGCTTTTTGGAGGTCCTAGGTGTCCCGCTTAGGAAGTTTTCACTGTACTGCAAAAACCAGATGACCAGTTTTACCATAACACAAACCGGAAGGCAATGTACAGTGCAAATTAAATACAAAACCAACACCGACAAAAAAAGCAGTATATTGTATGTTGGTTTTCAGTAAGTGTATCTAATCAGTGCGAGAACGAAACTTTTCGAAATTTCATCTGTACCATTAAAAGTGTGTTGAACATTTGCCAGGTAGTCGCAACTTGGAAACTTGAAGTTAAGAAGAATTGAGATTTAGGGTAGAGAAGGAGATGTCAGTAATTTGACAGACTGGAATTTTCTTTCTTTCAACTACATCTTTCTTAGTCTGAAAACATACAATTGTATCCAAAATGAATAAAAGGGTTTGTTAGCAATTGCAAGGCAAATGAGAACAGCAGGTTTAATTTGCTGAACAACTTTCACAAAATAGCCCCACTAGTTCTGAAGCAAGGGAGAAACTGGAACATGTACCGCAAGCAGTCGAGAAGCTTTGAATTTCACGGGCAGTTCAGTAATGAAAAAACACCTGCGTTTTCGTTTCGGGTCGTTAAATCAAAGGATAAAATCAACCGTATTCTTTATGCTTAACCGAATAGGGCATTAATCTTAGCAGATATCTCCAGAATGCCAAAATATTTGAAAAGTTCAAACGTTTTTGCCATTTAGTGTCGAAAAATTATGAAATCCCCCAGGCAGGAATTTTTGTTATCAAATACATCCCCACCCCTCTGACCTTGCTCATGTCCGAATTTTTGCCACCGTCATTACGAATGCATTTTTTTCTCACAACAGAAAAAGGGAAGAGCACAAAAAAGGTTTGTTGAAAGAGATTAGCGATGGTATCTTAATTGTCAGAGATCGCATTTTGTGGTCACCCCCAAGCTACGTCCCTGGTCTACAAATACCATATTTTAAGAATTAGTTAGTGACCCTATTCTTGTTATAAATATGGTATTGGACACTAAAAACTGATCAAAATAACCAGTATTCAGTGAAACTATATGATATTTGCAAGAAAACAGACGGTAAACCGCAAAAATTTTATCTATTATCTTGCTCGATTTGCTACGTTTGCCTGCGAAAAATCTTTTTCGAAGGACAGTAACGGTTTTATTCAGTCTTTAAGAGGTTGAAATAGTGGTCCAGAGAGTTTGAAATAATAGTGACTCACGTAGAAATAGTGACCCAGTGTCCAGCGGATTTGAAATATTGATGTAAATAAATTTATTTGCACGTCTTTTTTAATGATTCATATATCGAATGGAAGCTCTTATTCTGCCGATCGCGTTGATATATTGATAATATATTTTCATCACTTTTTAAAAGAAATTTATGAGTCTTTAGAATGAGGGCCGTACGCCTGAGATCGAACTCCAAACGCATACGTTCTCGAATTCGACGCTTTTCGGCACTCATTCTAAAGACTAAAATTTCTTTTAAAAAGTGATGAAAATATATTATCAATATATCAACGCGAT
>JAQGCX010001535.1:0-10775 GCA_034700205.1 Plectus parietinus
ATGAATTGATTTCGATTAGCTTATTCATTTTGGTTGCAAAGCGATTGTCTGTGAACTTCACCACGTCTGCCAGAACTATACTTCTGTCCTGTTCATTTCACAAAGGTACAGTATTAATTGAAAAGTATTAAAAAAAACACTGGCATAGACAGCACAAAAGCACAAGCAGAGCACTCGGTTGACACAGAAGCTAAGTTAGAAGTCGCGCCGCAAGCTGACGTACATGATGAACATTGAGTCGGATTAGCTTTGCTTGGCGAGGTTAAACGGCCGCTTCCTTGCTCATATAGATGCTGGGCGAGGGGGTGCTCCGAGCCAGCGGGTAATTTACCTCCGGCACAGGCGCCGCTTGCTGGTAGTTGGGCATGTACGTCTGCCGCGGAGGCGCCGGTTCCGACGAGAAGTGCTGCGGGGCCAGACTGAAAACACACACCCAATACAATTAAGCAAGCGGTTTCGACTAAGCTCACTTGGACGAATACTTGGTGTTGCTCGTGTCCTTGTGCATCGACGACTGTGACGGCCTCTTCGTACCTGAAATAGCTGTCAGTGTGGAATGAGCCACGTAGTGAGAGTACAGTCGAAATCACGGCGACCAGTCGGGGTAGCAAACTACGGTATCCAACACAAAAGTCGCCAGATCATGCTCGAACTGCAGAATCAGTACGGCACACAGCAGTACGTCTTCTCTCTTTCTCAAGTACTATCGATACTCCACTGGTAACTTAGGTCCTGAATATACTCCGCGGAACATCCCGCGACACATGTACAAAACATAGGTTATTGATTACTATGTTTTGTACGTGTGCCACGGGATGTTCCACGAAGTATAATCACGGCCTTAGTAAACCCCGCCTCGGTCTGGATGCCGAGTTTTTCTAGTACCTGCGATACTGCGAATGGCGCCAACAACTGATGCCTTTCCAGCCAAAGCCCAACATATAGGAGCCCACAGCACGGTAGTTGAATAAATCGACAAATCAGCACAGCTAATAATCGAGGTGGGATATCGCTTGGCTCGGAGTCGACCGCTTCGCGAACGTCGTTTCTAGTCACCAAATATAATGTGCCTAAAACTCAGCCGTCATCATATAATTCAATTCGTCCGCATATCAAAGGAGCCGTACCCAATATGATTTCGTGAAAAATGAGCGTCGAAAAGACGAACGTGCCAATCTTGGCATGCCAAAGTGAGAAGCAACACCGATATCTGCGAGAATCAAAAAAGTAGTCGTCCTCATCAATTCTTTCCTGAATCGATTGCTTTGAAGTGCATTACTCCGCACTGATAAATGGACCAACTTGATCGTCGTCTTCGTCCATATGGCCGACTGTAGACGTTTGACTATAGAGGCTTGATGCACTGCGGAACTAGGAACAAACGACGGTCCACCGTCGCACAGAACAGCGCGCGGCTGCGTCACTGCCCAGCACGGCCGCCGTCGAGCAGAAATGCGCCGATGATTGACGGCCTTCTGAGCGCAGAATCGTCGCCGAATAGTCGTTCTACGCGCTCAGATGTCCTCTTCGTAGGCACCGCACGCAATTTACGTCGCGGGGACGGGCGGAAGCGTTTATTACCTTACGGAATTGTTATAAAGCGATGCAAAAGGAAGACGTAATGCAGACGCAGACAGAGGGCGTCAATGCACTCAGGCGGTCCGCTCGAGATACGCGCCAATACAATTATTTGCAGGGACGCGACAACCTGGGCCGACCCGCGGCGAAGTTTGCCAACTACTGCGTCCACGCGACTGAGCTAGCAGACGCCGTCCACCGCTTGAGCGCACGAATCCGCGCCAGCCAGCACTTCATTGATTTTCTTGGCCAGACGGCGACGCTTGACGACGACAACCCCCGGCAACGCCCCCACGAGCTGTGATGATATGCAAATGCGAAAACAACACGCTATTATTGCCAAACGATTACATGTCACCGACACGCTGCTGTGCCTGTGTACTATATTTCAGTCTTAGAAATACGAACTGTTGACGCGCATTGCCATCGGACTACTGTTTTCGTTGAAGCGCTGAGACGAAGCGCTGTCGTCGGGGTTGACGGAGAGGTTGATGTGCTTCTTGTCGCGGAAGAGAACGAAGCACATAGACACGATGACTAAGAACCACAGGTAGACGGCGACGAATGCGAGTGACAAGGCGGCCAGCAGTGGGTAGACTTGCGTATGTGCGCCGCTCTCTGATGACACGAGCAGTAGCATTGCGCAACCGATTGACCCCATCATGCACAGTACCTGCAATTATCACGGTTGGCCATTGCGCTTTTTGTCACGCTCATCTACACAGTTCAGTTGAAAAGGAATGAGCAGGAAATGGTTTTCCGCGTAGATCCCCATGAACAGACAAAGACTGGAGATTATTTCGAAGATGGTGACAAAGTAGATGGCCATCGTCAAGTACTGTTCGTGGTGAGAGATGAATCCAGCGTAAATGCCAATAGCTAAAACAGAGAATTCTTGGTGAAAGTTGAGGAACTGCACACCCAGGGCCGGATTATCGTTGAAGACAACGAAGACGTGTCTTCGGGCCCCCCGACCGCCGTAGTACAAAAGGGGGCTCCCCGAAGTCGCCAACGGAGGGTCCCCGGGCCCACCGGAAAAACGGCCCAGTACATGTGTATTCGGGCCAGGCGCGGATCATGGGTGAGGGGGGCCTGAATACAAATGTACTATGTAACTTTTCAAGGGGGCCCCGCGGGCCATATGGATGCCTCCTCGGGGGCCCCCTTCAGTACTAGGGCTTGCGTGGGCCTGAATACATGTAATCATTGTAATCTACTATGATCCGCCCGTGATTCGGGCCCCCGGACATGACCCGGCCCTGTGCACACCACTGACCGGAAAGAGCGCTGATCGCAGTAAAGCTGCCGACGGAAAGCGCAGCTCCCTTGATATTGCACAAACCGAAGCAGCACGAGTAGCGCGACATGATCGCGTAAAAGTTTTGGATGCCTTGGGCAGGGCTGCCATAGTTGAGACTCAAGGAAGACGTGTAGAGACTGAGACCCGAGCCGAACTGGCGCTTGAGTGCGTCGAGACGGTCAATCCAGACAATGGTGGACGGCCGTCCGCCCAAACTGTTTCGACGCACAAATGCTACGGGTACGGTAAGCTGATTGCCATATTGCTGCTTGGAGTCGCTAAGCGGTACGGACACGGTCGCCTTGGAAGCCATCGCAAACGTCTTGTGACACAAGTCGGTGTGGCCACCCGTGGCAACTTAACGTTCGCGTTCACTTAGGGTTAATTGAGCTCAATTCTGGGCGCCAATCGAATCGTCGTTGAGTCTCCGCTTGGGAAATGGCATGATTGCCATCGGCAGACCTTTTCGTCTTTCTTCTTTCCGTCCTCTCATTGCTGCTGCTGCCTTCAACAGACTCGCCGCGACAGGCACCGAGTCGGGGAGATGTGTTTTTGTAAACATCCAATTGCAACCGCTATTGCTGTTTCATCAAAGAGAATTTGTGGTGACGACAGCAGCGATCTTGGAATTGCAATTGAAAATGCTAACATTGTCATGCAAAACAAAAGCATGGAAATTCAGAAAAGACATCGCGAAAAGTTTTATTTCAGAATGGGCTGATTCGAAGAAAGTGGGATCATTCCCTGAAAACTAGTCATCGATAATTTGTGACTGCATTTACATGAGACATTGCGTGGCATGCGAGCGAGGCTGAAACCCGGCCGTAATCAAATGTAAACAAATATGATTCATGAGGGGGAGGCGATAAGCGCAATGGTTGGTTCAATGCCAGCGCGTCGTTTTGGTCGCAAGCACACGTCATCTAATACGACGACACCGTCACGAAATGTCACGCCATAATTTGTGAGTGCGTTGGAAGTTAGGCGATCACACCACTGACCGATTCAGCAGTCGACGATTGGGCGTTCACCTTCAGCGCTCCGCCAGTTCCCCGCTCGGCCACGTGTTTGCCCACAGTTCCACACGCGTCGTCCGCTAAAGACGGCCACGTTGGTTTCACTCAGCCAGCTCTCGTTACTACCTGCACATCGTCAGTTTGCTCTAGCACCAGTGTGAGCACACCAACAAGCCGGTTGTTCTTCCACCGTTAACCGGTCCGTCCAGTCGCTGTGCCAAGGACGACTACTCGTCTTCTTGCGCAGGTCCATATTTTATCCTTTTCAAACACCTTATCTCAGTTTTAAGTATCATGCCTATACCGCGTATACCGCATTGTTCAAATTCTCATTGGAATTCGAACCATTTTGTTCCCTGATTAGCGTTTAGCTGATTGTTTGTATTACAGTAACTCCGCCCGCGCTGCGAAGATGGCGCGCGCGTTCATTCTTGTTTTTGTTGTCAAGTGGCTGTTGCAGCGCAAACGACTGCAAATATTTTAGGCCCAGCGACGCACGGCGCGGGTCGAAGTATGTGTCTGTGAGAGTAGAAGGGGGTTGCGGACTTCGTTCCGGAAGCGGTATTTTTCCAATTGGTGACGCAGGCGGGCGCGCGCGACGGGGACAGACGTGGGATTGTGTATGCCGAGCCTGGCGCCGTGCCAGAGTCGTAGCCTTGCATCGATCGGCGGCTGGACACGCGTCTCGTGGAGATTGGGCGCGCGCCTGGGCGACGTCGACGGCGCGCAGAGAGCTGAATAGCGCTGTGAGCTGCGTTCTTTCTTCGCCGCTTCGAAGACTCAAAAACTCGTCTCCCAACGGCAGTCGGGTGGAAAACAGCGACCACCGCTGACTGATCGTCCTGTTCACAGTTATCGTTCTTCTTCGGGCAACTCTTTTCTCGCGTCAACAAGGCGGGAGGTCTGGTCGCCTGTGCGTCATTGACTTGCTTCTGTGTCAGAGACATTCACCTTGGTGGCCGCCATGCTCCAAGAGTCAGCCAGTAGTTTGGTCGGCGATTTTGGCCGGTAAGCGGTGTGGTGTGCGGCTTAGTTTATCAATTGGCGTTGTATCAGTTGTAGTTCTGTTCATTCATGCCCTATCGCGCGTATGTCTCTGCGGACCACGGGCAACTTTGATATAGCTGTGTGTTGTGTTTGGTGATGTTGCGATTCAGTGGTAGATAAGTGAATATTTCAGTGGGTGGGTTGACTTGTTGGACAAGTGGATGTCGGGAGAACAAGGCGTCCTTCCGCTGCTCGGAGCCGCTGCAGTAACCGTTGGAGCCACGATGGGTTTTGGACTGTGGATGGCTTCTCGTGGTGCGAACAGCATAGAACCGCTCGTCGACCCTCACATGCAGACCAAAGAACTCGAGGTACCGCTTTTGTTAAAGTTTGTTTAGTACTTGTTAAAGTTTTGTTTAAAAATATTCCCATCACCTGGGGGGGAAATTGGTGTGTGCTCTGTACACTGTCTGGTTTTTTGGTTTTTTAAATCGTGCTGGGACGACACCTTGTTTTTGAAAACTGCTTCCTTATCAATCGCTCAGGGAGTGTCGCTTGCGGCAAGGTTCGTCAAGGAACTTGTTTCTTTTATGTTCGGCAAGTCAGACCATTTGTCGCCCACACATCACCTCATTTTCCAGTTGGTGATGAAACAAAAACTAGCAGCGACTAGACACTGCCTCAAACAGTTGCACACAGGTGGCATGATTGACGAGAGTGTTTTCGGTGGCTGGTTGTTGGTAGGCGACAATATTTGCTGATGGAGTGGCGCTCCTCCTTCGTGCTCGGGCTGCGGTTGCGTTTAGTTCTTTGACCGAAGGGCATTTCCATGCGCTGATCGAGTTGTGGGTTGTATTTTGACCTTTGATAAATGAAGATGTCTGGGGCGATAAGAACGTACTATCGGTAGCGAGATATCTGTCGGGCAAAAGGTTGCCGACATTGGACCCCGATCAATCATGACTGCCCCGGCTGCACTGCTTGGCCTCACCATCGTGCGTACTCAGACAGGTTCTGATTGCCTTTTTATGAGCGCCGCACAACTTTTGGCTTACTCGAGCGGCGGTCGCGTCTTTGCAGTTGTGCACTATCTCTCCGTCTAAAAGGGGCTGGGCAGCCCAGCCCAACGATCAAAAAACGGCCTCTCCCCCCCTGCGCCCTTGAGCAAACGTGCAGTGGCGGCGAAACGAAAGGCGAAAGATAAATTGGCATTTCTGTTTGGGCCGGTTGTGCAGTGACGTACTCAGTCCCTTCCGGTGAACAACGAGCATCGACTTTGAACTAAAAACAAAGTAGTGCGCTGCGAGAATCGCACTTTTCATGGGATTTATGAAGGAAGTGAGCAGTTGCTGGGGAAATTTGACACATAGATTGCAGGATGGGTCGCGTGTGTGCAAATTTCTCAAGGATGGCAAGTTCATGTCGTACCTGTACGACGACGCCAAGACGCTGTACGAGTGTGTCAGGAGAGGAATGCGCGTGTCCAACAACGGTCCCATGCTCGGATACCGCAAGAAGATGTCCGACGGCTCCGAACCCTACGTCTGGCTTACCTACAAGGAGGTCCGCATCGAGTCTCTATAGATTCTTCTTCACGCCCCTCCTTGCAGATTATCGACAAATCCGTGGACGTGGCCATGGGTCTGCGTGAGCTCGGTCTCAAGCAGGGCCAGGAGACCTTCATCGGCATCTACTCCAAGAACCGTCCCGAGTGGATCATCGCCGAGCACGCGTCCTACACACACAACAACGTCATCGTCCCCTTGTACGAAACCCTCGGCGCCGACGCCTGCGCCTTCATCATCAACCAGGCCGACATTCAGCTCGTTTTTTGCGACGCCGTCTCCAAGGCCGTTGGTAAGTGACATAAATTGCATGTTTTGATGAGTTATTAATGTTAAAATTACCTTGCGCCCACCCACTAATTGCGTTCTTTTATTTTCAGCGTTGTTGAAAGAGCAAAAAGAGAAGTGTCCATCATTGCGCTTTTTGGTTGTATGCGAGCCGATTACCGACGAGCTGAAGAAGGCGGCCGACGCCCAGAACGTTCGCGTCATTACGTTCGACGGACTGGAAACACTTGGGCGAGCAGCCAAGACCCGTCCCGAGCCGACGGTGCGCTGAAAGCATCGCCATCATATGTGCAACCGGATTTTCGTTTCAGCCGCCGACGCCCGATGACTTGGCCACGATCTGCTACACGTCGGGAACGACGGGCACGCCCAAGGGTGTCATGTTGTCGCACGGAAACGTCGTGGCCGACTGCACCACCCTTATCTACTTCAAGATGTCGGGACCTAATCAGGGCGATGTCATGATCAGTTTCCTCCCTCTCGCCCACATGCTCGAACGCGTTCTCGAGGTGCGTCCACTTGTACTTATACATGGGCGACCCTGTGTAAACCCTGTCAATCACACAGGACGCGCCAAAAATTAGCCAGGACAGCACCTTTTGCACCAAAATATGCTAATTTCGGGCAAATTACGGTAGTTTTGAGCGGAAATTCAAATTTTAGGGATAAAATATGCACATTTCGGGGAAATTACGGTAGTTTTGAGCGGAAATTCAAATTTTTGCGATAAAATATGCAAATTTTGAAAAAGTTACAAGACACAGGACGAGTCTCAACCTTGCATGTATTCTTGGACTTGTGTGCATAAACACCATTCGTTGCAGGCGGTGTGTTTCACGGTGGGCGCTCGCGTCGGGTTCTTCCGCGGCGACATTCGTCACCTGACCGATGATATCAAGGAGTTGCGGCCAACGTTGGTGCCGGTGGTGCCTCGAGTTCTCAATCGTATCTACGACAAAGTGATGCAGGAGGTGAACAAGTCGTCGCTCAAGCGCACCTTGTTCGACTGGGCCGTCGCCGCCAAGGGTCGCGAGCTTGACTGGTCAGTCATCGCGTTCCTATTCTTCTTATCGCATGCCAATATGAGCAACCTTTTTTCATCCTTTTAAAAATTCTTTTCAATGCTTTGTACCCTATTTTTCCATTGTGAAAGCATCAATTACGAATTCAGCGCGCACAAAATCGATTTATCATGTTCCGTCCCGTTACCATCGTGTTGCTAGTCGTAAAGCGGTAATAGTTGAGCTCGTTTGTGTTGCGATAGATGTCGGTGCTATAAGCGTTGGTGGTTTCAGTGCGATCGTTCGCAGCAATTCCATCTGGGACAAAGTTGTGTTCAACAAGATTCGCGAGGGCATGGGCGGCCGAGTGCGGCTGATGATCACAGGGTCGGCGCCGTTGGCGGAGAACGTGTTGACGTTTATCCGCGCGGCGATGGGCTGCATCGTGATCGAGGGCTACGGTCAGACCGAATGCGTCGCCGCCTGCACCGTCACCATGGAGGGCGACCACACGCCCGGTCATGTCGGCATGCCATCCCCCTGCTGTGCCATCAAGCTGGTCGACGTTCCCGAGCTCAGCTACTTCACCAAGGACCGCGCCGGCGAGGTCTGCATCAAGGGCACCAACGTCTTCAAGGGCTACTACAAGAACCCCGAACAGACCGCCGAGACCGTTGACGCCGACGGCTGGCTCCACACTGGAGACATCGGTCGCTGGACCGACACCGGCACCCTCAAGATTGTCGACCGCAAGAAGCACATCTTCAAACTGTCGCAGGTAACGCGTTTATACTCATCATTTCTTTGACCGTAAAGAGAGTACTGTAGAAAGCACCGTAACTCCAGAATTTTAGGTGTGCAATAGTGACTAGCTTACCAGAAATGCATTTAAATCATACGAAGTAATGATACTCAATTCAATAAATTCTGAATTTTGACAGCGCACGACATTCAATTGAGGGGTTTTCGGTCGTTTTCCGGTTAACAGTTGGAAAATTGTGACTATATTTCAAATAACTTTGTTCATGTCGGCTTTGCAGGGCGAGTACGTCGCTCCCGAGAAGATTGAGAACATCTACGTGCGGTCCAAGTACGTGGCGCAGTCGTTTGTTCACGGCGAAAGTCTCAAGGCGTGTCTCATCGCCGTCGTCGTTCCCGATCCGGAGGTGCGTGAAAGTCAATACAGAACTTCATAGGTGCCCCCAAACCGTTCCATTTTTTGCGAAAAAATACGCTATCTCAGGCTTAAATTTGAATTTTTTGAAAACTACCGTAATTTTGCCTAATTTGCATATGCAAATTTACGATCCCCCTCGAATTTTGAACCCTGATACTTGCGAGCTCCCCCCCTCCCCAACCTCGGACCCCAAGGGCACTTATACAGACGTTCTGACGCCGTGTGTATTGCAGGTTCTGCCATCGGCCGTTGCTCAGGCGTTGGGCATCAAGGGCGAGTCGATCGAGGCGTTGTGCAAGAACGACGCCGTCAAGAAACTCATTCTCGAAGATATGGTCAAGGTCGGCAAGGCGTCCGGACTATTCACCTTCGAGCAGGTTGGTTGCGTTGTACGAATCAGTGGTGTGCACGAGCCGAGTTTGGCTCGACTCGGGCTCGCCCGGCTGGCTCGTGGGCAGTGTTGTTTCAGTAAACTTAATCTAAAGTCAGTAAAGTAAGTAAAAATTGAAAAAGGTCAGTAAAAGTCAGTAAAATTAAAACTGAAAAAGTCAGTAAAACCTGAAAAAAGTCAGTATTATACTGAAAAAACACTGCTCGTGGGTCGGGCTGGACGGATTGAGAACTTTTTTGGCGAGCCGAGCTGAACGCAATGCGTTTGGGAAAAAATTTTGGCGACCTGAGTCACAAATTTTGCTTGGTGGGCCGAGTCGAGTCGGGTTATGGAGGTTTTTGTGGCGAGCCGAGCTGGGGCCTATTTCATAAAGGACTTGCACTTGCAATTGCAATTGCGGAATGTGGAGTGCGCCCATTAGCTGTTACCATGGAAACACCAATGAGCGCATTCCGCAATTCGCAAGTGCAAGTCCTTTATGAAATAGGCCCCTGGCGAAATTCTGGCTCGTGTACATCACTGGTACGAATGAGCGGCTGACCGGTCGATTTTTTTCAGGTGCGCGACATCTTCCTTTCGCCTGAGATGTTCAGCGTGGAGAACAACCTGTTGACGCCGACGCTCAAGAGCAAACGACCCCAGCTGCTCGAACACTTCCGGGACCAGCTGAGTGACATGTACAAAAACCTCGACTGATATCTACTTGTTTAATGTTACTTTTATACTTTTAGTTTCGATTGTTCTTCGATTGTTATGAGATTATTTTCTTACCTTCCCTTTTCTGCACATGTGCTTCTACTTAATTTTGATTTCTTCGTTCATATTTCATTTTGCTTCTTAATAAAGTAGCACCTTCATGTTATTGTCATTGTAGTGATGATAACGGGCGGACCGGGGGAAAGATTTGTCAAACAGTTGAGCCGAACAGTACTGTAACTCTATCAGAGAGAAAGCCACCCTCTCTGCGGACGCTCCATAACTGTGATCTAAGGTTGCTTGCACTCCACTCGATTACTACTATTAGGGTTGGAGATGACGAATTCAGTCTTAGATCAGTCTCAATCCGGACAGTTAATCCTGACTTATTTGTTCGCCGAACCGACTTTGAAGAAAACTCGTAGGATGGATTTAGACAAATTTCACAGTTGCACTGCTTCAATATTGTTCTTCTCACTTCTAGCAAAAGTATCATGTGGTTCTTCCAAGTGTTTCACTCTTGTGCCTATCACGATTGACTGACCACATGTCTGTCTTTGCGTTCTGCTTCGTTTTTGTTTTCGTTCGGTCCCTCTGTGCTAGTGTTACCACGGTACGGGGAACGGGAACTGGCCCGCCCCGAAGAAATAATTCTTCGTACTCCCCGTACTGACCCGCACAGATTTGCGCGTGAGGGGAGGTATGCAAAAATCAGTGCCCTCGAGGTGACTCGAACCGGCGACCTTCAGATTTACAGTCGTACGTGTTGGCATTGA
>JAQGCX010001536.1:0-10773 GCA_034700205.1 Plectus parietinus
CATTTAAGCGATTTTCCCTTATAAGCGATTCCCATTTAACCGATTTTTTCCCTGTACAAAACATAGTACAGTTTTCATAGTGCACCAAAACCTTTCCCATTTAAGCGATTTTCCCTTATAAGCGATTCCCTTATAACCGATAGTTACTGTACATTGCCTTCGCCGTTTGCTAAAGCGGCGGTCACTATGCTACGACCGATGAAAAAATTGACCTTGTCACAATGCTCCGACCGACGGACGAAATTCTTGACTGACTAGCAAGTGAAAAGCGCGCAAATTACAAATACGTGTGGGTCAAAAAGAGCCAGTTTGATGATGGGGTCATTACTTACCCCTCCAAAGGAGAACATGTCTCCCTTAAAGGAGGACGTCTGGCAACCCTTGACAAATCCCACAACGCTGGATTTCTCAGAACCAACTCAAATAAACGGTTTTAAATCTTGGCCATTGATGACTCTCGTGCTCCTTAGTATGCAATGGACAATGCGGTAAACCTGCGCCCCGGCGGAGCGTCCGTCGGTCGGTGCCTCCGACGACTATTAAGCGCGATTGAATTATCAAATCGCGTCGGAGCGCGCGGCTCGTCGGTCGGAGCATTGTGACGGGACGATTACAATTTTGACCGGCCGGGCCCGGTCAATTTTTTTCAGGCCCGGGCCCGTCCCCGCTACTTTCCGTTCGGCCGGCCCTGAATATCACAGGTGTTTATGTTAACTCTTTTAGGACAACCACAGCAAAATTTAACCGCCGCATGTTTGATTTCCTTAATAAATGACTGTTCTTACTTACCTCCCACGACACTACACTTTTCAGCCGCTTTTTACCGTTCGTCGCATAATTCAAAACACTGTGAAACACAATGTGTGGTACGGTTTCCATTGTCAAGCTATGCACTTCAGAATGAAACCCTGACTAGTGCGAAACCTCGGAAGCCAAAAAAATTACAGTATCGTATTCGGTTACTTAAACGTTCAAGAATCGCAAAACGTAGTGGCTACAGTCGAACCCGGATGTAAGAGAACCGGATGCGAGCACTGTCGCAGTAAATATTGACAGTGATGACCAACTTCCGTCCAATCCGGTAAAGTTGTGGACCGTGCGTTAGGACAATGGTTTCCTTAAACAGCGGTGTAATTACAGGGTGGGCCAACGAAAAGTGAAAATTTTTGGTTGAACCACTGCAGTTTCACTAGTTCTTATCGGATCAAGCTGAATTTTGGTACACATACGCCCAAGACATAAACTTAAACGTGATAAAAAAATTTCACGTCGATTAGTTGCCTATAATTGGTTAAATGCAAAGTACTGAAAAGATGGAGCAAAAATGACGCATCTGATAATAATTTGTCATAACACTAGTTTAATACAATCAATAAACGTAAAAATTCTATCACTTTTATGTTAGTGTCTCGGGCACATGTGTACCAAATTTCAGTTAGATCTGATGAAAATTAATGGAAGCAATAGCTATTCAAACATTGCACCTTTCGTTGGTCCACTAGTAGGGCGTCTTCGCTGTAGTCTCGCTGCAGTCAGTAGGCTCTGCTGTCCGCTCGCTCGCTCGCTCGACTCACTCGAATGTCCGCGCACGAACCATCTTAATGGTGCCATACAATCAGCTCATTAGACGTCTCTCTGGACCCATCCCCTGTCACACCAATCTCCCCTGGGCCCACCGATGATCGCATTATGGAGTCTGATCCCATGATCGCATGATCGCATGAGTGTAACTGGGACCTGGCGGTACCTTTGGAACACAAAAACGGTGCATCAATCACTATTGAGTACGGAGGTATACTTGATCGTCCGTTGGGTCGCTGATCGTCCAAAACGGTCATATTGCTCATCATTTTTCTATTCACGAATGAAAGTGAAAATAGCAAAAGAATAGAATTACACAGTCAAAGACATCAGCAAACCGAAACAATCAATTGAAACAGTTGAATCAAAGTGAAAAAAGCAAATGAACAGAACTACACAGTCAGCGGCGTAGGAATGACCGCTCGATGCTGGCCGAGTAAATTGGCAAAACGACGGACATATCGGACGAGAATGAAGTGATCAGTTGATCCAAAAGGCCGGTAAAAACTTTGGCACGAAAAGGATGCCAAAACTTTGGTTTCTTAAATAGTTATGTTTACTTATTATTTTCAAGTGTTCTCCGTGGTCGTTGCTGATGATAGGTTTTGATGAAAACTAAGTCAAGGTTGGGTCAGTATGAGTCTTTATGGGATTCTCTAGTTGAGTGGGTGATATGTTATCGTCGTTACTTCACACAGTAGAAGGAAGCTGTGACGGTGTGTATGTGAGCCTTGATTTTGTTGTTAAAAGTTGACATTTTGTTAGAATAGTTGAAAAATGCATGAAACTAACTATTTTTAAAATCAGAGTTTTGACTTCATTATCATGCTTAAATTTTTTACCGGCCATTTGGAGTACTGAGAGTCTTTTACCGGCCGTTTGAAGCAAAGTTTTTTTACCGGCCGTTTAAATAAGCGTCCCAGAGAAGGGTTTAAACAATAGTAAAACAGTGTTACTATTTCTTAAAATTAGGATAATACTGTAGTACACCTGCAGAGCATTTTCTGCCTTTACATCGGGGTCTGTATGCCTGTCTGTTCAAGTGCTATCGTTATCTCTTCAGAACTGTCGGTTTCCGGCCCATCTGCACTCAATGAAGTTTCCGTGTTTTTACTGTCTGACAGTAGACGCCCAGGTCTTGTTCGAGAATTCAGAGTATTTCCGCGCTCAATAGCATGTCTGCAATCAAAATTTAACTCGGTGAGTTTAAAGATACGGAAAAGTGGATCCCCACGATTGAAACAAAGGACGCATCAATTGATGCCCTAATTAGCCTCAGTAATGCGACGCGTGTGGAGTCGCGGCCTAGTGAGGTCGGTCGCGCCCCACATAAAACATAGGACTAGACATGTAACAATACCCAATAGCGGATGGAACCCAATACCCAATACCCAATAGTATAAACAGTGTAAAAATGTGCATAAATGTAAAAATCAGTGAAATTTTTTTCATTCAATTTTTCCCCGTTCCCCGATTTTTGACTTTTCCCCATCCCCATCCCCGTCCCCATCCCCGCCTTTTGTTTTTCCCTATCCCCGTACTTTCCCCATCCCCTTTGTTCATCCCCATCCCCATCCCCATCCCCATCCCCGTCCCCGGCTTTTTGAAATCCCCGTCCCCGTTACAGCCCTAGCATACATACCTTTAAAGCGCATGTATTTCTCTAGAAAAATTTAAATACCCTCATCGGATTACATATTAATGAACACTAACCTCAGAGTCATGTCTCTACGCAGGTCTTCGCTCATTTTCCGATGACTGCCCAAGTTGAGGTGTCTGACGATTTTCGGATTGTAACACTTTGGATCGCTGACCATTCGTACAAAGAACGATCGTTTGTGCGCGAGATTTTGCTTATTTTTCTCCGCGATGAGATCTTCTGTAGATGGAGGTGGTGTGCCTTCCGATGCTTTTCGTCTTGGTGGCGTAGTTTGCTCGAACTCTTTGTCGACATTCTCCTCTTCTATTTCATCTTCTTCCACCAGAGGTTCAGCAACATTTTCGTCTGCAATTTGCTTCGTTAGACTGCAGAATGCCTTTTTACGACCAAGTCTGAATGTTTGGGACATGTGTTGCAGAAAACTGCTTCCTCTAATTTGGGTACATTCCCGAAAAGTGCAAAAACAAAGGTGTCAAATGGTTGTTTTATCGTACTCCAACAGAACAAAAAATTAAATTGTAGTAATAGCGTCAATTCATTGCTGCATTTGATTTCGAGTTAGTAAAAAAGTCCCTTTTTTGCTCTGTGCATAGCAGAATGCTCTGCCCAACAGAGCAAAGTTTGTTTAGAAGTTCATTTGGGTTAAATAGATAGTGTGTTAAGTGTGTGAAATGTTCTCAATGACATTGTGATTAAAATCATAGTCCGTACGCAGCAGATGCTCAGCAGCTTGTCGAATAATATCCCAGGCGATGACGATGTCTCTGTCGGCGGCATTTTCTGCGCAGACACAAAATCGAATTACAAATCGCTCGCTGAGAGATGCCGGAACCATATGAATTCGCCCGCTCGAGTTCAGCTTTGTCAGCAATTTCTGATTCAACTCATCCGCGCCCTGCAAAGTTTTGTTTTGTAGTTTGTAGTTTGTTTTGCAAAGCTTTGCATTTATTGCAGCGTACAAAAAGAATCACGGCCACCAGTCGGGTGGTCCCCCGCTAATCATTTCAAATTTCGCTAATCGCTCCAGAACAAAAAAACGCAAATATGAGTTCCCGAATCGGGGTACTGCCAAAATTTTGTTCACTGCGTAAAATTTTTTGTCGTCCCGCCAAAAACCGTAATTTCGCACTAGCCATTATAGGACAGAATTAATACAGTATGATTGTGACCCGACTGGTTTTGTTGGCGCCGACAGTACGCATGCTTTTGAACTAGAATAGGTATCTTTATTCCTGGTGGCCAGTGATGTTCAGGGCCGGCCCGGCCCGGGTCGATTTTCAGAGAAATTATTGAATTTTCGATATGTAGAACAGCTTTGAGTATGCGAAATGTCAATTTTAAGCTATTTTTGACTTGGAAAACAGTGAAATTGACGGTCTATATCTCTACTTTTCTTCAGCTTTTTCTTCTCTTTCTGTCAGGCCGGGCCGGGTTGGGCCGGACTTTTAAATTTCCGGGCCCGGCCCGTGAACATCACTGCTGGCGGCGCTCGCATGATAACTGTTGTGGACTTGGAAGGAATGTCATATGGGTATTTCACCGTTTGAACCGCCCACAACAAGATTTCCCGAGGAGAAATAAGACACTTGGTGTCCCATTCTCCTTACTCCCCCCAACAATTGTCTGCAATGACCAATGAGCCAAGCAAACATAAGCACAGACTAAGCCAAAGTTGGCCCATATCCACATTTCCGTACCGTACCTTAAGTCGAAAGCAAACCAGTCCCATGATGACATCGCCAACCAACTCAAAGCGGTCGTCAGTTTTTATCAGTCCTTCGAATTTCTTCGCGAGCCTTACGTGCTAAAAAAGATTAGTTGCGCACTACACTGTAATATTTGTTCTTCTTACCTCTCTGATGTAGTTTTGCAATCCTTCGACACCATACATTCTGATGACGAACCATAATTTGAGAGATCGAAACCGTCGGCTCAAGGGAATCCCCCAATGGCGGTAGTCAATCGCTTTATCTGAAAGGTCATTCATGATTTGCTAAAATTTTCACATCGTAATTCACTGACCCGTCCAACTGTGTTGAAGATAGAGCGGGTCAACCACCAGAGCCTGTGTCAATTTGTAACGATCTTTAACCCTGAAAAATATTATTTTGCAAATCGGAACTAAAAATGCGACGATTATTTCAATTACTGCGAATGAAATACTGTATTTTAAGAAACTATTATTTCAATCCACCTAGACCCTGGGTTACTATTTTTGCCTGAGTTACTAATAATTCAACCTGTTCATGATCAACTATCAGTATCAGAAATTCAAGTATAATAAACATTTTTGGATCACTTCTCGCAAATTGTGCGCATCGTTTGGCTGTATGTCAACAGTAAAATGAAAGAACGATGTAAATGAACCTCTAAAGCGCATGTTACGCGTATGCTGAATTCATTTTGTATCGGACTTTAGGGCAATTTCATCTTTCTCAGTACATAAATTTGTAACCCATGGGATACTATTTCTGCGTGAGTGACTATTCCTTAAAATACGATATATCCAGGGGCAGATCATAGTGGATTACAATGATTACATGTATTCAGGCCCCCCGCAAGCCCTAGTACTGAAGGGAGCCCCCGAGGAGGCCCCCCATAGAAATTGACTTTGTATATTTGTATTCAGGCCCCCTGACCCATGATCCGCCCCTGGGTATATCCGATTGGTGGAGCCAAAGTGAAGTGGTGCAGTTTGGATTTGTAACTTTTTTGTCAAGAAACTGACCACATTGTAGAACAATCGAAGTTGACAAGCAGCCATTTATTTGGATTTGTGTTGAAGGACATGGCGTGCTCAATGCCACTCAACAAGTAGCGAAATTCTGGGCAGATGAATGCTGAGCCCGCGTAAGCAGCGTCAACGTGCAACCACAGCTCCTGGTCGGAACAGATAGGTCCGATTTCCGACAACATATCGAAGGAGCAACAAGACGTCGTCCCCAGAGTTGTCGACACAAAGAATGGGATCAAACCCATGTTGCGGTCTTCCTGAACAGTGCAAGTTATCAGTTTTTCACGCATACTGGATCCCCTATCAGTGAATATGTTCCTTCAGTACAGTGGACATTATCTTATTCATACCTGTCACGCTGGTCCGAGGTCAGTCGCATGCTGGCGGCCGGGGAGGGGAGGGGCCACCGGAGTACAGTAAAACGTGTCGAGATTTTGGCGCAAAATTCATAAATTCAAAAAAATTTGCGGCCTGAGGCCGCAATCACGGGGGGAGCCTTACCTTTTTTCGGCCGCCTTCGGTGGCGAGGGGGGGGGTGGATGTAGCTAACTACATAGCGGGTCCGGCCAGGGGGGCCAGTATGTTGCTAGGTCCCCCCCCGGTTACAGGTATGATCTTATTAGACACTTACATACAGAATCAATGATACGATTGAATGTGTGACTCTGTTGCAAAGGCAACGTTTGAAGTATAGTTTTTTTGAGCGGAATTCATAAATTAGGACTAAAAATTAAATTTTCCCCCAAAAATATCGTAATTTTTTTGCGTTACCTTCATAATCAGAGTTTTGCGCACTCAGGCATGCGGTGAGATTAAATAGGTTAGCCAATAAAATACAAATACCGCACTGTTATTGCGTTTCTCAAAATGTCGCCTCTTAAACGGAATTTGGAGTCGGTTTCCAAAATTCGCAGCTTCACCATGCCAATCATGCACGCCTTTTCCACTGATGAATGTGCCTAGAAAATATTCATTTGCGGTCGATTACCAAACCAGGAAGAAATGAAATATAGTACTTCTTTGGAGCAATATGCGATCAGCTTTGACATGAGCAAACCCTCTTCTACGAAGGGAAAACGCTGACGCAGTTCTTTCATAACTTCAAAGCGCGCAGCCAACAAAGAGACGAAATTGCACTCGCTGGCGGAACCCTGAAAAAACAAAAAGTTCGTACAATGACTGATATGCAGAGAGCACCCACAGACAGCAAACGTAGAGATATTTTTTGAATTCGTATTTTTTAAATTTGAATTAGAATATTTGTTGAATTTGTTAAATTTGTTGGAATCACTTGAATATAGGCTCAAGAATGTTTATGTGTAGAAATGTACTAATCCTTACTACGGTATTTACGGAAATAGTAACACAGAGTAGAGGAGAGTTGAATTAATACCAGTGATGTTCACGCACCGGGCCGGCCCTGGATTTTCGCCGAAAAAAAATCCCGGCTCGACCCGGACTCGGAAACTTTCTCAAAAAAGCCCGGCCCGGTCAATTTTTTCAGGCCCGGTACTTTCCTTTCGGGTCGGGTCGACCCTGAACATCACTGATTAATACTAACACCGTGATACAATTTTCGTAAATACGGTATTTGACAAACCGCATACCTGAATCACGCCGCCACCTTTTCCGTTCTCCGTGAAAGGTAGAAACTGTTCGGGCAATCCGATCATTCTACCGAACCAATCCAGCATGATCATTTCCAGCTCTGTCATCGCCGGGCATGCAGCCTATAATATTCGAAAGAGGAGTACAATTTTATGAACTCCAAATGAACCGCACAGAGGAAATTTTTTTCGAAAACACTGATCAATATTTCAGTATTGATTCGATAATTTACTTTTTTCGTCACAAAATACGAACAAGCGAACAATATAATGTATTAGGTTGATGCCAAAAAACCATAAAATCGTGTTTGAATCGGATGGCGGGGTTCAAGAAGGATAATTTCTGACTATTGATTGAAAATGGTTAAATAAGTTGCACTGATTTGATACCAGAGTGTCTCGGTAAAAAATTTTCTTCGTTGATAAATTAAATTCAGTAAAAACTTTAACTTTTAAGTCGGTAAAGGAAAAAGTTTCTTTCCAATCTTATTCGATAAAGTAAATAGCTGGTAAAATCAAAAATAATCGGTAGATTCGGTAAAGTAAAGTCGGCAGATACCGAGACAACATTGATTGATACCGTACCCAAGAAAATCCGACGCAGCCGAGAGCATCGGAGAGCATGTCAGCAAGAATTGACGGAAATGAATTGCCGGCTGGAAAATACGCATGGAATCGCGGATGTTGCCAGTGAGTCACCTAAAATAGAAGACTGGAAGCATCAATACAATGCAGGAATGCAATACTCCAGGCATGATGAAGTTTTCAAAGTCCTGCATGACGGTTTCGTAGCTTTCAGCTTTGTCGGGTGCGTTCTCTGGAAGACTGTGACGAAGGTATCCGGGCTCTATCGCAGGCACCACTCTCCGTTTCTGGATGCCATCCATGTAATCGGCGATGTAGTCCACCATTTCTTTGCCTCGCTTCCTGAAAATCTTTGCGGTGATACAGTGCATTTTTGGATTGGACATTGCAAAAATGTATGAAATAATTCGAATTAGCAGTGCATTTTTGGATTGGACGCGAAAATGTATAAAATAATTCGAATTAGCAGTGCATTTTTGGATTGGACGCGAAAATGTATGAAATAACTCGAATCAGCAGAAAAGTACAGGGCCCGTTTACTTGACAGACTCTGAAAGAAAGTTGATTTCAGCTGACCGCCGCCGAAGAACAGGATGATGACTCATTAGATCAGGAAACGGTCGTTGTTGGAAAGTTCTAATCTATCATTCAGAGAATTATACTTATGTTTTACACGAATCATGTTTAAATGCTTACGAAAAATTACTCCTTGCGTTCAAATTCATTGCAAAACCGTACAGAAACAAAATAATTGTGATAAAAACGAACCTAAAATCGTCGGTATTCATTATTCGGACAGTATCCATGGAGCTGAGTGCTGCTGCTGCAGACGACGAGGGTGAACCACTGAACGACTGACGAATTTTCGCGGACTTGGCCTGGAAGTAGTGGGAGAAAGTGTGCACAAAGGAACTCAGCGTGCCATACACCATGCCGATAACTCTGTCCCAGCTTCTTATCGCTGTTCCAATTCGGAAACGCCTTTTGGTCTGCACATGGCACATGCAATCAGTTCAACAAGCTCTGCCGTTGACAGCTCATTTATTATCCATTTTAGTCTCCGCACTCTTTATCAAAACTGAACCTCGACGCCCTCAGTTTTCTATTACGGTGCGCACTTGTGCACAAAATCGATTTTAAAACTGCGAGGTGTGGTGCACGATTAACTTGCTGTCTGAATGTGTGGGATCTTGGTGCAACACAGGTTTTCGTATCCGACTCACGAATGATATCATCGCGAGTCTTAACGCGTTTGCGATCTTTGGCAAAATTGATCGGGCGGAAACGAAAACCAGTTCACTTATTAATGTGCACAAAAATGTTAAAATGCAACTAAATTAGTAATTCTTAGATTATTCATCGTTTTCGGTACACTTTATTGACAATAGTATTAAGGATCAATTCAGTTGAGGTTTTAAAGCCAATGCTCTTCAGCGTGCTATGATGTTTGCCATACTTCTTCTTCTTGTCCTGAGCTGTTTTTGTCCCACTACGGCGCAGGGTCAGCTTTTCGGGTTTTTCGCTTCCACTTCTCGCGATCGGCTGTGTCGTGCTCCGTCACGCGGCACGCCTTCATGTCGTCTCGAATGACGTCCATCCATCTTCGCTTTGGTCGCCCTCGTGGCCGTTTACCTTCAATTTCCATCTGCTGCACAACCTTCCCAACGTAGTCGTCAGGCCTTCGTTTGACGTGGCCAAACCAGCGGAGGCGGTGTTCTTGCGCTTTCTCAATGATTGATTGGCACTACGCACCTCTTAACAATTCCTATATTTAGGCCGGCTCAATGATTAATCACATTGGATATCCAGATTTCGTGAAGAACGATACAGCATTGGATGAACACTACAAAGAGGTGCGTATTTCGACTATTCGAAACTGCTGTAGAGCATTTAAGAGAGGTCAATATACCGTATATACGAATAATAATACATTACAATTACAAATTAAGAAATGTAACTAATTGTGGATGTTTAGCTGGACATTCTTTCAACTGACACCTACTTTGACATTGTTCGAAAGATCATCGTTTGGTCGCAAGAAAAAGAATTCCGCCGGCTGGCGAAAGAGGTCGACAAACTGGAGTTCGAAGTCAGTCCTGCAATCGTCAACGCTTTCTACTCTCCGGAAAAGAACGCCATCAGTGAGTACACCCTATCGACTTCTTACTTTCTAACTATAACGTGAGGAGCGCTAAATGGATCCCCTCATTCATCTGGATCATTCTTGACTGCTCTCACCTGAAAAAACATTGAAAGATACATGAGATGAAATGAAAATATTTCTGCGAACTCACTGCCCTAGCCCCCAGGGGCCTATTTCATAAAACACTGGCAAATTACAAATTACGAATTGCAGTTTCAATCTCATTGGTCGGTTCCATGGAAACGCGTGCGAAATCCTTGACGGCGGCCAACCCCACCTCGCGCGTTTCCATGGAAACGACCAATGAGATTGAAACTGCAAGTCCTTTATGAAATAGGCCCCAGCTAACAACGCGAGGTCATAGCCATCGTTGTGTGTTATTATGACCAGGTCATGACCATCTGTATTAAGAAAATTCAGAACGGAGACACTGGAGTTCATTTCAAGGACTCAAAACTTTTGG
>JAQGCX010001537.1:0-10766 GCA_034700205.1 Plectus parietinus
CACGAAAGGCGACAGAAGTAAAACGCACGTGTCGCCTAGCAACCACTAACCTGTCGCAAATGTGTTTCTGTCACAGCGCGTGTGTGACAGCAGCGTCCGGATTTTACCCATCAGAAAAAGGTCAATCCATACCCCCCATACCCCCCCCCGCGCCCACGCCTGGTTAAAAGAGAATCCTGGGGGCGGCGATCACCTTCGCTTATAACCGATTGGAGCTGTGTGGTAAGTGCCATGCAAAGTGTTCCCTTATAACCGATTCTCTTATAACCGATAGTTTCGGTAGTGCCAGTTTGAAGACCGAGGATATTTATAGTGTCAATTTGGAAACCAAATCGTATAGTGCCAGAAAGAAAATTTATCCGATTATTATCTGTGGGGTGCTCAGAAGGGAATTGTTTATCGCCTTCCCAAACCGACGACCAGTGACGAGTTCGAAGCCCACATTTAGCGAACATTGAGTTACAGTGTAATGTATGGCGCAATTGCAGTTTGACGACCCTAGGGGGATCGGACGGCCCTTTGGAAATTTTCCTGCATACCAGATTAGCTGTTCTTTCCTTTCAGATTAGTGGTCCTATCATTCAAGATTAGCGGCCCTTTCGATATAACTTGACATCTGATGCTAAAAATGACTCGCTTCGATGCCATGGAGCTCAATTTGGCTCCGCTTCGCGGCGCCTCGCTCACTAAGCCTTAGCGTAACAATACAAAAAGAAAAATTACAATTTGAAGCACTAAATTTGAATCATTTGCGTTCGTTCTTCAGTAAGTTCACTCAAACTTCGTGTTCGAACTAATTTGTAGTGTACTCTTCATTTTAGGCTTAGTGAGCGAGGCGGCGAGCGAAGAGAGCTATTTTCAGCGAGCGCCAAATTAAAAAATTTATCGATGAGGCTGCTTATGTAGAATGATAGAGCCACTATCGCTAATATGGAAGGAAAGGCCCACTAAACCGGTAATCATCAGATTTTTGAAAGGACCGTTAATCCGATTCATAGGGCCGCCAATATGAGTGCAAGGGCCGTCTGCTTCCCATAGGGCCGTCAAACTGCGATTGTGCTTAATGTACAGGGTATTCAAAATGTCATCATAAGGGTTCGATTAGCTCCTGGTTAACAATGCAGGCATAACTTTTGAATCGATTTTAACGTTTCAGGACCACGCCAACAAATGCTTCGATCGTGCAAAGGTCATTCAAAATTCCTGTAACCAAATTGCACAGTTTTTTTTATGAAGCCTGATTAACGCTTGAGCTGGTCCTGAGACGCTTGTTTGCATTTTGCGATTGTTCAAAATCTTATTCAATTTTCTAAATGACAGCGTAACTATCATTAACGAGAATATTTACTCACTCAATTATTCGTCTTCGTTAGGCGTGAAAAAACAACCGAACTTCATTTGCGTAGCAGTGTGGCTCGAACGAAATGTTATTGGAGCAGTCTATTCTAAATTACAGTTTTGATAAGTATAGGAACACACAGAAAACCGGAGCAGTTAGGGCAAATCACATGTTATGTCATTTATTCTTGCTCTACCTGCGCTTCTCGCGTATCAAATATTGCTCTTTTTGTTCTTCTTTAGGTGAGCATTTCCGAAGATGAACTTGTCTCTATGTATCTGAGTCTTTGAGCACAGAAACCATTTTGAGATAACGGTCTCTGATAAATGCCGAATTGAATAGATCAAACTTTATTACTATAAAATAAATGCAGACTTCACTGACCTTCTTTCAATCGACATTCAGTCTGTCACAAAAACATTAAAATTGCCCCAGTGGGAGAAAAAAGATTGGTGGTACTTGTACGTCGATTGTTACCTCGATTGGTTTAAATAATATGTTGTCTTTTCAGCTAGGGTTGCCAGGTGTGCTCCTCCCAGGTAAAATGTACTCCTCGGGGGAGGGGACGTATTCCTGGAAAGGTGTACTCCTGAGGAGTACGCAAAATGTACTCCTCGAAGCCGTTCCGTACTCCTCGTGCTCCTCCATTAGATATTAGGTCTTAAATGTCAATGAAAAGATTAAAAAAACTGCATATACTGACTGTAGAACTCTTGAGAGACAGCCGCTTGCGAGATAATTTGGCGCAATGCAATGACCACACTCGGACCTCGTTGCGTGCCATTATTGAGTACCATTGTTGCGTGCCGTTATTGCGTGCCTGTAATTAGTCTCTCTAATCAGTACAACTTGGATGCGCTGAATTTAAATAACATGTTGTCTTTTAATAATCAGCTGCCATGCGCACCATTAGCTGCGTAATTTTAGAAATAATTGTGTTTGTGAATAAACTAAGGAAGCCGGAAAAGTTCACAACTCACAACGACATTTGTGTACTGTACATTGAGCTTTGTTTATTAAACTATTTGAAACCGAACTTGAAGAAAACGTTTTCTCTGAAATAATACTACCTTTCATGGCTCCCTTTGCATTTTTACAATCAATTTTCAGATTTTTCGACAAATATGGAGCGAAACTGCACGATTGAAAACATCAACGACTGTCCAAATGAAGAAAACAGTGGGATTATTGGAACGGCGTACATCATCCTCGCTATTGTAGATATTCTTCTCTACATTCCCTGTATAATTGTAAGTAAATAATATTTAATACAATCTGAAACACGTTATAATTTTATCCCACGAAACGTACATTTTTACGTGAGGAAACGTTTTCATTCACTGCTCTGACTGTTTTATTGGTCACTTTCGAATGCAAAGACTCGTCTCAGAGCAGAAACCAATAAGCTTTATATCGTATTTTCCCAAATACTTGCACACGCAAAGATAGTGACACATACAGAAATAGTGGCACAAGGTCTAGGGGGTTCAAAATAATAGTAACACTTTGCGACTATTTCTGGAAATACAGTACTAAAAACCCAATCAAACAAAATAAAAGGGTAGGCGTCCCTTATCCCTATTATGGATTGGTCTTCTTCAGATATGTGCACTATATCCGCATGGAGGTTTCCAATCTTCCAAGACATGGGCACGTTTTTCCCGGTGGTGGTGGTAGCGATCCCCGGCTGGGGAGGAGGGGTATATACCCCCCCAAATTCCCAAAAAAAATTTTGTTCCTGAGAAACACGTTTCGGAAAAGCTCTCCCTCCTCCTGGCGACCTTTTTTTTTAAAAAAAAAGGTCGCCAAAATCTCAAAAATTTTTCACCATGCCCTCCCCAACTTGTTTCGGCCGGAGGTATAGAGGTCCTCGAGAGGGTACATACCCCCATATCCCCCACGCCCATGTCTAAATCTCCCCCTAAACCGACCGAAACCCCCAATTCTATCAATCAAGCGTTAGTAAACAATCATGCGTGAAATTTCTTATTTCCAAAAGTCAAAAGTCAAGTCAAAAGTCGAAAAATCAACCAGGATATTTGAACCCCTTTAAGGGGTGCAGCAGTCAGTCCTCCTCTCTCCCCACCACGCTACAATTTTATGTCTGTCTCTGAACAAGTGCATCGCTACCATTTCGACAGTGCGCGCTTTTATCCGAACTAACCCTTTCGATAAATTCAAACATCGATTCTCTTCTTTTCAGGTATTCAACGATGAAGACCTGCGTCGCAAAGACGCCTACAATTTGATGTTCCACGCAGGGATATTCGACTTGATTCAAATTGTCATGCATCTCGTGTCTGGATTGATCACAATAACGGATGGCACAACGAAAATCGACACAGTTTTTGGTCCGATTGTCATTTCGGCCTGGTTGGGATACCTGGCTGTCACGACTGTGCAGGCAATCAACCGCTTGCTGCACATTGCCTTCCCAGAAAAAGTTGCCACATTCTTTACAAGACGCTTGACTAAAGTAAGTAGATACTTTAACATTCTGGGAATAAATTTTTGATTCCTCCGCTCAACGCTCAATGCAGTAGCGTATGTAGCTTGGGAGGAAGGGGAAGTAACGTGCGCCATATGTCAAATCGCACCCTTCCCCTTCAATTTTTACTTCGAAAAATGTAATTTGGTTTTTTGGTTCAGAAGTTGGCGGTGGGGGTAGGTTGTGGGGGGGGGCGGGAGGGATGGACCCAGTCCCTCCCCCCAAAAACCTCTTCCAGCTGAGCGAAATAAATTCGGGAGAGGTTGTTAAAAAAAAACCATTTACGCTACGTAGCGGCGAAAAAATTCTCATAAATATGATGAAACTCATGCTCATAAATATAATATGAAACTCATAAATAGGATGTGTTTTGACTGTAAACTCAAAAAATTTTGTAAGATTTTTTCAACAATTTTCGTCCCTAGCAACGACCAAAAATTATTTTGTAAAAGTCGGTAAATTTCTAGTTTGCTTAATTTTTTTTCAAAATTAATCAGTATATGTACTAATCGATCGGAAATGACGAGAGAATTCCGAAAATGACCACAGTTTTGATGCTTTTTGTAAAAAATGACGGGAAATATAAGTTTTCGTGTTCGATCTTTTATCAGTTTTCTGTACTTTTCGGCCTTAACTTCTTCACAATTCCAATTTTTTGGGAAATTTTTGAATTTTTTCATTATCATTATCATTAATCAATTAAATAAATAAAATCATATCAATATCATGTCACTTTCATTTCTGATATCATTAATCTTCACTGTGCAGATGACACAAAACAGTTTTTTTGTCATAGCTCGAAACGAAAATTATTGGGAAAAAAATCTGACAAAATTTTTCGAGTTTTCTGTCCAAAATACATCTGTGATGAAAACTTTTTGCATATTGTGTCAAAACCAGGGCCGGATTATAAATGGACCACATGGGCCACGTGGCCCAGGGCCCCCGGTTTACAGTCATTTAAGGGGGCCCCCCGACGTCACTAATCAACCAAAATTGCAAAATTATGTTGAAAAATTTGCCTTCAACTGTACAAAAATTCAAAAAAATTTTCAGCTTCAGTTAAAAAACACCAGAATTAGGGGGTACGTTAGGGGACCCCATTAAATTTGTGGCCCAGGGCCCCCGTACTCAAAATCCGGGCCAGGTCAAAACCAAACTCGATCATTTAAAAAAATCGTCTCTGAATTTGCTCGTTTTTAGCTATTTTAGAGATAAACCGAAACCGATTTTACTTCATTTTGTAAACTTCAGGTCTACATTCTGCTGTGCTACATTTACGCTTTCGTTTGGTTTACGGTATTTGCGACTGCATACGCCGACTTTATCTACCATAAAAACATGGACATGTTTTACTACAACGACACAGTGGAAACGAGTGAATGGGCTCATTTGGTGGAGTTTATCATCTGTGGGATCCAGTTGGGTGTCATTGGCTTATGCTACACTGGCGTCCTGAGAACCATGAGCAAAATAGTGTGTTGGAACTGCATGCATGCTTGCCTGTTAACATTCCTGTAATGTACTTTGTCTGTTGTCCTTTATACATAGTTGTAACTGGGGCAGACATGGGCGTGGGGATATGGAGATGTCTATTACCTCCCTCTACGAGCGTCAAAACCTGCCCCAAACCCCCTGCATGCCTGCTACGCTAGGGGTGAACTAGGGTCAGTAGTCGGGCGAGGATGGAGGCGAAGGGAGGTTGGCTAATCAACGCTCCGGGAGGAGGACGGAGTGGCGCTGTATGATTTTTCGTTTCGGAATTTTGGCGTAAAATTAATTTCGGGCTTTCTTTCGGCTGAAATGGAAAAGGGATGGGGGATGGGGGTTAGGCCGTGGCCTCAAGGGTTCATCTTTTACCCATCCCGTTTCAGTTGGAGATGCGCCTGATCATCTGATCTGATGTAATCAAATTTCGAAATTCATCTTCCCACGAATATCGTAATCCGATTGTATTTACGTATGTGATTAATTTCAGCGGAATCAGATAACAAACGCCACTGCAATTTCTCAGAATGCGAAGACACAGGAAATTCGAATCACCGTTCAGCTTTTGATCATATTTCTGCTTCAGTAAGCGTTCTTTTTGGTCATTGTTTGTGAGCATCTTTACAACTAGAAATAAGTACTAAGAATATATTTTAACTCACTCAATCAAGGACCAAGAGCTTTCATTGCTGCGTTTTTTCTCTAAAATAAACGTTACCATCTGAAGTGCTGATGAACTTAAATTCATCGAAAATTAAAAACTAAAATGTTTATTTATTCCAACTTTTATTGATTTTCAGTTGCTCGTTTATGTTATTGTGGATGATCGTACCGGAGGTTTACGAGCATCTTCAATTCGAGACTTATCGAGCAGCTTGGAGCAAATTCTGGATCTTAAATCTGTACTGGATCATTATCAACGGCGCTAATCCAGTCATTTTTCTGACGTTGAACAAGTTAGTTTTACTCTAAAATCTAGAACCAGTTCACTTTTTTAGTAGGAAACTTGGATTAAATTTTATGCTTAATGTAAGTGCGCGAAACCATGATCGTAAAGGAAACACGTGCTCAAAATTCACTGTGAGTGTTTCTTGCACTTTTAATTACGGTTTTCATCAGATTCTGTGAAAAGTGCCGATGTTGTCTGTTATCTTTCAATGAATTTGTTAAATTTTCAGAACTGTTCGAAATAAGGTTCGCGATTTGCTGACCGGAAAATGGACTTCGTCAAGTACAATTTCGGGGCATGCACTCCCTCGTCCAGCAATTCGTTTGTCACCGCCTGCTCAAACGGACAGCTAATTACGAAATCGAAGTGGAATAGTTTAAAAACCGTCATTTATTATCGTATTTAATTTATTATGCCGGTATATCAAACGATTTTATTTGCCCTTCAGCTTGAACGCGATGTATTATTGAATATATTTACAAGTAGGAAAAATGCAATTCGCGCACAAAAAGGGCGAAATGAGCTACCTATTTTAAAACCGAAAAAAAACAAAAGGACAAGGGATCAACATGGGTTAGATTAGAAGTTGGCATACGAAATTTTTAGCGATCTCCCCCAGTGGCCTTTACCGTATTTTAAAAATTAGTGGCCCACGCAGAATTATTTCATGTTTTCAGTTTTTGGCAAGTGTCCAAGACACCACAATGTTCACCGTTTGCACTGTAATTTGCAGAACATAAATGCCAGCAAACGGTGAACATGGTGAAGGTAGTTGAGTTTCGATCCGGCCATTATATTCCCGGCGGCCTCCAGAACCCCATTCCGTTTGGTGCTTGTCCAAAATTGTTTTACCACGAATTGACGATAACCGATTGCAAAACACCAATCGAACAAAGTTAATTTCAATACATTTGTGGGACAATTTGAATGTTTAAAGGAAACAGTGAGCTCACAAACATTTCCGACCCAAACAGGCCTTCGATTTCGAAAAGAACATTTCGACAATGTCATGCAGTTGCAGTGTTTGATGACAAAAATTGTCAGTATTCATGGATGTACCGTAATTGTTTCTGTGGTATTTTGGTTATTGGATGTGCAGACGAACAAGATAGTATGCGTTTGTGTTATGTGACATCTATGGCGAACACAGAACACAAACGCATAGTATCTTGTTCGTCTGTACATTCAATAAACAAAATAACCAAAGAACTCCCCCTCCCTAAACCCCAGGCCCGGATTAAGAGTACGGGGGGCCCTGGATCACAAATTTAATGGGGGCCCCTAACGTACCGCCGGATGCAAATTTTTTCAATTTTGAGCGCCGTAGGCAAAATTTTATGGACATTTTCGCCGCCGAAGGCAAAATTCTGATGCTTTTTAACGGCAGCGGAAAGTTTTTTGAACTTTCGTATAGTTGAAGGCAAATTTTTGCAATGTTGGTTGATGAGTAACGTCAGGGGGCCCCCTTCGGTGACTGTAAACCGGGGGCCCTTGCCACGTGGCCCATGTGGCCCATGTGGCCCATATATAACCCGGCCCTGCTAAACCCCCTCAAGTACACCTATGGTGTTTGCTTCTCTTCTTCCTGCGATACAACAGAACGAAACAGCACTTCAATAACTTCAATCAGGCGCACATCTCGCGCGGATGAGACAATTAATCAGCTGCTGTTAGGCGCTTATTTTGGCATGGCTGGATTCGAGTGAAAGGAAAAGTAAAGCATATTAAACTTGTACTGTTTGAGTTTTGTGGCCACTTAGGTGGCTGATTTGGCTGAAACTTGATCCACTGCTGCAGTGTTGAAACATTTGACAGGGAGAAGAAGCATTGTTCAAAAAGCTGTGATATGGTTCGCAAAGGTTACCAGAAATCGATGCAATGTTTCGACTGTTCCACTATATTCAGCAATTCCGATAACCTGAAAGTGCATTACTTCCGAACCGAACTTCAACATCTTGAATTACATTAGCTTTGAGTGTGATGCCAATCCCCTAACTTTTCCATCTCGAAAGACACATTGTAGACAATCATTACTACAGTTACAATGGGCTAAGTGCTAAGGATTACACATGTCCCTTTGATTGACTACCCCTCAAACTTCTCTACCATAAGTTACTTAATGGACCACAGTATACGTGATCTTCTTCTTCTTGTCCAGAGCTGTTTTGTCCCGCTACGTCGCAGGGTCAGCTAACCGTTCATTTTTGTCACGACAATAATGTTCTTTACCTCAGTCGGCCGTCGCATGCCTGACACTGAGGGGGGGGGGGGGGCGACGCTGCTGGGACTCGAACCCGGGACCCTCTGGCTCAGAGCCCAGCTCGTGGTCGGGGCTCTTAGCCACTAGGCCACAACACGCCTTTCTGATGGAGGAAAAAGAAACGGCGCAGTTAAGGTATTCGTGAAGAAAGTTCACATTAATGATTATAATATATCGACATGTAAAGTAACGAATAAGGATTTGTTCTTCGTGCATAATTTGAAGGATATTTCAAAATGAACTGAATAAGTAATATTGAACTTTAATATTGGTTCCGTTATAATATTTTCTGGGCTATCCTCAAGCTCGTGTCAACCTCCGGACTCAATTTTTGCTCTTCACTTGCTCTGTCAAATTTAATGCGTAACCAGTCGAAACCCTCGCTCCCGCCCCCCCCCTCTCGACGAGCCTCGCAATTTCCGGCAAAATTTCCGGCTTCACAATTTCCGGCAAAACTATCGCATTTATTCTAACAGAAGCGCAATCTGCAATAGAAGCGCACGGGACTAATTCCAAAAATAGACAATTTGTGTTGTTCGTGGAGTGTAAACCAGGTGTTTTAATGTTACTTATGATCAGTTAATGACACTATTTCAGCAAAATGCTGGCCGCGGACCGAGAAATTCCTGGGGGCCGATTTTTGAGTTTCTGTGTTCATATTCAAAAAAATATATTAACACAGATTTACGTTGTTTCTCACACTATTCTCAGCATTTGCTTCAGACTTGTGTTTCTTTTACTGGCTCCAAAGTGTTTGCACATATGTAGACAAAGAAAAAATATATGTGATAATTGCAAAAGAAATTTTTTTAAAGAGTTAGCCGGCGGGCCGCTTTTAGAAACTTTTGTGGGCCGGCCCTTGTACGTCACTACCTTAAAGGCTTCCTGTTCAAGTACTCCATCGTAAACTATTCTTTGGGTGCAGTTTTTTTCGACTACCCATAACATTTGTCCGGAGGTTGACCCGAGTTTAAGGATTGCCTATTGTCTATGTCGTTTTCCTGACATAAGTTAGATATAAATAAATACCTTAAATATGCATTTCTCTCGTTCACAGTTATAGACTAATACCTGTTTTCGCAATATCATCCTCTATATATGAGTCAAGGCCAGACATGGGCACGAGGATATCCCCCCGCAGGGGTCCCACACTGAGAGCTCGTTCTCGGCCAAAACTTAGCCGTTTTAGCAAAATTTGGACTTTTTTCTTAGAGAATGATATCAGCTACAACATATTGAAAGGAGCCATACAACTGTTAGCGGGAATTCATAAGTTTACATGAAGAACCCCATTTTTTTTAAAGTTGATTTTCCATATCGCACGGTCGGTAGTTTTTGAGCTGTAACGCTGCTAAATTGCAATATTTTTTGCTGAAATTTTTTTATAGGCTCATGACAGTTAGAGGAACAGCTTTTACACTGCTAGAAGTTAGGTTGTTGCGCTTTTTTTGAGAAAACCTCGAATTAGTTTGAAAATCGACTCTGAAAAACACGTGTTCTTGAAGTAAACTTTTGAGTTCCCGCCAACAGTTGTATGAATCCTTGTCATTTTTCAATATGTTGCAGCCAATATCATTCTCTATGGAAAAGTCCAGACTTAGCTGAAACGGTTAAATTTTGTCCGAGAACAAGCTCTCAGTGTGGGAACCCTGCGTGGACATCCCCCATCCCTTCCCCTTGTGCCCAGGTCTGACCCAGGACCACCCCAACAAAAGTATCGATCGTGCAAAACGCATTCAAAATTGCTGTAACCAAATTTAACAGCTTGTTATGAAGCCTGATTAACGCTTGAGCTGATTGTGAGATGCTTGTTTGCATTTTGCGATTGTTCAAGATCTTATTCAGTTTTCCAAATGAAAGCGCAACTATCGTTAACGAGAATATTTAGCCACTCAATTATTCGTCTTCGTTAGACGTGAACGTTGGCGTTCGACAATCGAACTTCATTCGCGTAGCAGTGTGGCTCGAACTCGAACGACATAATTCTAAAATAAATATTACTGGAGCAGTCTATTCTAAATTACAGTTTTGATCATACCTGTAACCGGAGGGGACCTAGCTACATATAGGCAGGGCCGGATTATAAATGGGCCACATGGGCCACGTGGCCCAGGGCCCCCCCCCCGGTTTACAGTCACTTAAAGGGGGCCCCCCGACGTCAGTTATCAACCAAAGTTGCACAATTATGTTGAAAAATTTGCCTTCAACTGTACAAGAGTTCAAAAAAAAAAAAAAACACCAG
>JAQGCX010001538.1:0-10765 GCA_034700205.1 Plectus parietinus
GTAACACATCAGTTAAAATTCGCGTTTGATGCTTTTCGTGGTGGGACCAAACATCGCTTTTGTGGTTAACCGATCGAAAAATTCTGACTATAAACATAAGCTCGGAATAATGATAGACGCCTGCCGGCCGAGATTTTCAGAATAGGATCCAATATCGCGCTTGGCGGACTTGGCGGACATGGTTCGATAAACCAGGAACTATTTCTAACAAGTGCAAGGAATCTGTACACCTCGGCTTTATTTAATATCTCCTTGTGCCCCTCCCCCTATACATATAACTTTCAGGTCCCCGAAGAAATCATCTTTTTTCCTTGAACATAGAAATGTTGCAGATTGTTACGAATAAAGGCACTGTTGGCAAACTAGCAGCTCTATCCATTAAAAAATCCCAAAATCTGATTCTCCAAACAGTAAACATATCAAAAAGGAGCCATAGAAGGAAAAGCTGATGAAAATTGGTCCCCCAATGGTCAAGAAATAAGAGAAGGTACAAGTCAGATACATACAAGGAACGAACGTACGTATTTCAGTCTTCAAATGAACTGGCAAAATACGAAATAGTCAGCAGTTGCAAAGTTGGCAGACTTTCAAAAGATCAATGAAAACAATTCTCTACTGGTGAGCAAAGACAAAAAGAGAGATGTGCGCGTTGGAAAAGCTTTCGTGCCTCTGCCAACGAAAAAATGTGACCGTCAAAAAACCTGATCTGCACTGCATCGGGCGCAACAGATAAACGTGTGAAAACACTCAAGTGGACGGCAAATAGTCTTTGGCGAGCGGCGAAAAGAATCAATACTACTCAGGTCTAGATTCAATTTCAGCACAAATCAAAACACAGGCGGACACGTTTGCTGAGCGACGGTAGCAAAGGTCAAATTTTATTATTAAAGGGTGAATATTTCTCTTACAATAGCACAAAAATTTTGTCTTTCGTTGAATTTTTGTCGAAAAACTAATTTGTGCACTGATTTCCGATATTGGCACCGTATTCTCGGAAATTGGACAATTTGCCATGCTCAATAAGTCGCTTCAAAACCGATCAGTTACGAAAAACTATAATCGAATTAGTGGCATCACATAAAAATTGGAGAAGATTGCGTAGGCACCGCTATAGATTGCATCCTTATTTTATTAAGAATATTTGAGGTTGGCTAGATTAATGAAATGGTAAACCTTTTCTCCTTCAATGGTACCACTATGAATACTGATATGAATAAAACATGCTGCAAAGCAGTTTGATCACTGATCACTGATGTAAAAGTCAACGTACGTCGCATATGACAAGAGAAGAACCATCCTCGGACTAGAAAGGAATGTGGAATAGCCAGGCAGGGTGTGACAATTATTAGGCTGCTGTGTGCGCAGGAACATTCTGTAGCCTTGCACCATACACTCAGCCTGTTACAATTACCGCACTCACTACCGCTCCAGCATACTTTATGATAACAAGGGACAGATAACATACATTGCTGATCGACTTAAAAGTACTACACTAACGTCACCAGGGACGAGCGTAGACCTGCGCACATGGGAAGTCGGCGGTTTTTCGTTTTCGGTTTTTGGCTGCATTTTGATTACCTACGATAACTTATTCATTCAAAGCTAAGGTCAGAACTCGGTTTTCTGATGGTTACGCTGTCATGCAATTCTACGGCAACACTGAAATCAGTTTCTCTTTGACTTATGCTAGGAAGTATGTCCACATAGATCTGCCTTGATGAAAGGCACACTCTAGGTTCTATGAACTGCTAACTGCACAAGATTAATTTCAAATTGAAGTCGGTAACTCTGAGTTTGAACAGTGCAGGGGCATCCGCAAATCAATACAATGTACATCCTGCAAACTTGCTCTGTTTAACCATGTTTCGAGCGAGGGGTTGCCAACGTCAATGCGATCAACGAGAACGAATCTCTTGGATTGATAGACTAGACAGACTGTCGAACGAGACGTGAACTGGTTGGTTACTTTCTAAGCAAGGGAAAATCATTACACAATCGTTATTAGTCAGCCCTTCTAGCAGATCAGAATACCCTCGTTCAACAATGAATAAGTGACCAATATTACGGTGACTTATTCTGCTAAATCTACAAAGAAGGCGTTTGCCACTTCAGTAACATTCCCTGCATTCTTCCACGAGGAGGGTGTGACCTAGTTGGCTGTGGAATGCGCGCTGGCTGTTGATTGGTGAACACTGAACCGGTTCTTTCCCCACGCACAGCGAGATCAGCAGACCCCTTCCCTTTCGAAGGCGTCACCGGCGTCTCTATAGAAGTATTTCCGTCCTTTTCTTCTTGCATCCAAGCGCCTCTGTCAAGCATTCGGAATGCGAAAAAAGTTGCATAAAGAAAAACCGGTTTGGATCGACAGCTGCTCAGTGTCGACTGGCTCGCTAATTTAACGCTGTCGTCAGCAGATTTTGTGTTCTGCGAGAGAGGGAGGACTAAGATAGAAGTATAATGGATTTAGCGCTTCCGCCGGCGCAGTGCAAAGAAAAACGAGAAACATTCAGCAGACAGTGGAGTAACGTCAATACAATAACGTCAGTAGCGCGATATAGGTCTTGCCCGCGCTGCCCATTATAGTAAATGTAAAATTGCAAACGTTCGACTGAAGTTCAGTGTCAAACACAGATAGGATTTGAAGCTGCTCAAATTGCGCTTCCATTATTGTATTAAATAAGAATATTTCGGTACAACTCTCACCACTAGGCATTTAGGTCTGGTTAACTAATCAAAACAGAAATATGTACGGGATTATTGGAAAAATTTAGTATGTTGATTCCTGAGTCCATTTCAAGTAGTGTGCGCTCAACACGGGCACCACTGAGTATCTACATGTCCAGCGCGCATTTCTTTAAATGAACTCATGAATCTGTGTACTAAATTTCCTCAACACACGCGTTTTTACCGTAATTATTAGCCATAAAATTCGGTATTTTCGGTTGTAGGTCACAATATCCGCTCTCATTTTCCTGTACCATCCCTCAAAAAACATAAATGTTTACCGATGCGAAATGCCGGAGTTGTAGCGGTGGGCGCCATAGCTGTTGGCATCGAGGGCTTCGTAGTTATTTCGATTGTATCGCGTCGCCGTCGAGTACATGGATGATGAGGGGAGTGGTGGCTTTGAAGACAAGACTGACGATGTTGAAGTAGTTGGTGTGTACCTTGTTCTTGTTGGGGAAGGATAGTCTGTCAAAGGACGTGACAAACTACTCGTATTCAATCTGAAAAGAGACAGTTAAATCATCAAGAAAATTGCGTTCTGAACAATAATGCTATTCACGTGTGTATCTTGGAAATTACTCAGCTGATTCAAATTCATCTACTGACTCATCGAAATTCATTCAAATTCAAATTAAATCTGTTACTATAATCGGATTTTCTCTCTGACTCATACAGTCGTATACAAAGTATTTCTTTGCTCATGGAAGCAGTTGTGGATTAGGCGAGAGGTTGTGGATGTCAAGTCGCCAAACTAGCAGTGACGAACATCTTCCAATCGCACCGCAAACCACTAGCAACTTGCCAAAAAAATAAAAACACAAGGGGGATCTAAGTGTTTTTGATTGGGTAGACCCTGTTTTTGGCTAAACTGCACCGCAAACCGCTGGCATCCATCCAAACCGCGGTGCGGTTCAAAGATGTTCAGCACTGCAAATTAGCCAGCGTACTTGGTAGCCACAAGCCAGCAACCCCCTCATCCATTACTGTAATCTTTCACCTTAATCCGACCGCTCCCTCAATCTGGCACTACCTGTGCCATATTCATGTTTGCCCTTTCTCAACTGCTTGAAATAACTGAATTCTAACCGTTTATCGCATCGCCTCTGCGTTAAACGGTGGCTAATTCAGAGTTACAATACAAGTGATACAATACAGTCTTAACATACACTTGGACCCACCACTGTACTTCTGTGCGACCCTACGTCTTGTCTCAATAACCAGACGTAATCAGATTTAGAAAACACGTTCACTATCAGAATAGAACATCACAGAGACCCATTGGCACTGGAACGTTTACTGCGATGGCACATCAAAGACTAACTGCAAAACTGTTCGTACGCAGATTCAGGGGCGATAACGGAGCGAGATACGGAGACATCTGTGCCAGACTGTGTTCTGAATTACATAAATACAAAATACTTCCGGGAAAAATTGAAAACGATAAATTTCAGCTTTTTTACGTTGTGGTTGGTCTGAATAAGTGAATTATGTCCTAGGGGCTTCATATTCCTTACTTACTGCACGTACTGAGAGATATTATACTTCTTGTGAATGAGGCGATTCCAATATGGACATAGGTTTAAACGGACGCAGTACAGGGTGGGCCAACAAAAAGTGTAAATATTTGAATCGCTGTTGTTCCATTTATATTCATCAGATCAAACTGAAATTCGGTACACATGTGCCCAAGACACTAACTTAAAAGTGATCAAAAATTTACATTTATTAGTTGCATTAAAGTAGTCTTACACAAATTATTGTCAGATACGTCATTTTTGCTCGATCTATTTTGTACTTGGCATCACTGATAATAGTTTTTGCATTTAATCAGTTGTAGGCAATCAACCAACATGAAAGTTTTATCACTTTTAAGTTTGTCTTGGACGTATGTATACCACATTTCAGATAGATCCAATAAGGACTAGTGAAACTGCAGTGGTTCAAACAAAAATTTGCACTTTTCATTGGCCTACCCTATACAACCTGAAAACATGCGACCGGACTCTCTACTCATGTGATACTGAACCTATTAGGTGGGCTGATTTCAATGAATTGCTTCATCCAACAGAAGCAGTATATTATGTTTCACACCTCCAATTCAGTACCCTGTCTCTATCACTATGTTTGCAGTCTGCATCGATTTTTCAGTGCAGAACAGTACACTACAGTGAAACTTCCCAAGTGGGACACCTCAGAGATCCAAAAAGTGTCCCCACTCAGAAAATTTTCACTGTATTACTATTCCATAACACTGCTTGCTTCATATTGTAATACGAACCTCCTTGGCATCGTTCGCGCAAAGTTGGTGTCGAAGTTGGCCGATCGGTAGCTACTGACGCTGCTCGATCGAGGCAGGCGATCGAAGTAGGAGGAGCCACCACTGCCATGTCCCATGGAGTCGTAATAGGACGAGCCGCTCTGGTGGATGGGCACCGTGTACATCGCGGTGCCACAGAGGTGTGGTTTTCTGGAAAAGGTTACGCTGTTCTCGAAGCAGTGTAATTACTAATTGTTGGCATCGCGCCTTATTTTGATTCTGTTCGTTTGAATGAGATGTAGGCCGAGGGGTAATTAGGTCATCCATCACCCACCCGTACGTGCCACAGGAACAATACCGCGGCAGAAAAATGGGAAAATATTTCGCCATATAACGTTGATCTGGAGAAAGAGAATAAATTTGTTGGTAAATTTTCAGAGACAACGTATTGGGTCTGTTTCAACGAGCCATGTTGATTTACAAACATCTCAGAACTGTGTAATCCCAGTGACACTTCGAGAGATGATAAGTTTTGTCCAGTATGGCGTATCAAGATATTTAACTAATCTTTGAGCTTCTACCTACAACCTATCCACAACCACCCAGATAATGCTGACTGCTGTAGTATAAGCCAAAACATTTATCCTAACATAAAAGCGACATTTATTCAATCATGAAACTTAGCTACTAGTAAGGATGGAGCGTTACCATTGAAACATATTAAAGTTAAATAATCAATAATCATATGATTCGTAATGCTGATCCACTGTTTAACGGCATTTTCGGGCTGACAAGAGTCAAATATAACACGCGAGGTCTGACGAAAAAAGTTCTTACGACGGTTATGAAATATCTAAGCTACGAAACTTCATCGCTATCGATTACATGAAATCGTATTGCTGATAGCGCAGTATAACGTGCTTATTACTATCATGAGGCAAGCGCTGATTCACAAGTCAAACAAGGGCACGCATTGTGCGTGTGTAAACGTGAATGAGTCTCTGTACTATGGTCCCAGCAGTTCTCAGAAAACATCACTTCGCGCAGGGGAGATATTCTGCGTCGCAGCGTAATTGCTGTCTCGTGATTATCAATTGAGCGGAGTACGGTAGTGGCAGGACGACGATTCGTCATCTTGATGTGTTTTCTGCCCTCCCTCCTGTCCTACGCTCAGGGAATTCAGACCTAGTTTTTTATACCGATTGGTCGTCTCTCACACGTCTGAGCGATATACTATTTGCGCACAACACACACGCGAATGCGATATTCTGAATCAGACAAACATAGGATTACCGCACGAAAAAGCAAAGCGATTTGCATGAAAAAGGGGAAGGTGACACGCAGCAGACAGCAGAGTCCGACAATGACGTTGGAGATTCGACGGAAATCCAGCATACCGGGGGTGGTGGTTGATTCATTGCGTTAAAATTATTCGATGTCATCTTTTGACATCCGGACACTGAATCACATCACTTTTATTTACAAATCACGACTGAGGGCCTAGTGCCTACCAGTGTTACGATAGTACTAAGTTACTAAGTTTCATTACTCAGTAAAAAAGCTCAGTAATAGTACTAAGTTACTAAGTTTCATTAGTAAAAAAGCTTAGTTATAGTACTAAGTTACTAAGTTATTTTGTGAAACTAAGTACTAAGTTATTACTAACTGAGTTATTTTTGAAACTTAGTACCTTTACGAAGTTATTTTTCATTACTACGCAGTACAAAACAACTTAGTACTAAGTTACTTATTAAGTTATTTTTTGAAACTTAGTGCTAAGTTATTACCAACCGAGTTAATTTTGAAACTTAGTACTATCGTAACACTGCTGTCTACCAGAGCTATCGCTTCATGAGACATTACCAATGGCTCGAGTGAAATCATTGAACTTGATCTAGTCACCGACTCTCCTGCCAACTTACTATGTACGTGCGAACAATTTTACGCGTAGTACAAATGTATGCATCGCGCTGACACATTGACGCAGAAGGAGATAAGTTAGTAGTCATGTCTTAAGCAAGCATGAGTCGACTCGGCGCTCCTTTATTACCTATCCCTGTGAGCAAGTGATAGTGCGTGTACTTTGAAGCATTTTATATGACGTTAGATCATACTACGCGATTGTCGGAGCACACATGTCTTTGCTGTCAATACAGTCGAACCCGACTACAAGAGCACCGGCTATAAGAGCCATTTTCTTAATTCCCGTCCTCAATACGATGTTATAACACAGAAGCCGACCCCGGCTATAAGAACACCGGCTACAAGAGCACCCCGGCTATAAGAGCCATTTTCTTAATTCCCGTGCTCTAATATAGCACACATTTGACCCCGCATACTAGAGCATAAGAGCAAAATTTATCAAAGTACTCTGTTTACTGACATTTTGATCAAACGATCGACAGATTACTGGTTGGGTCAAAGCAATTATGCAGTACTTGCTCACTCAGTTCACTGTGACCGAGTGGTTTAACTCGCTCGTTCGTTTATTACTTCCTCGGAAAATATTTTTTAAGGCAGTACGGTAGCAAACTACCTGAGGACAAGTTTTGACAAGACCACACCGGCTATAAGAGCAGTTTTCCGAATTCCCCTGCATGCTCAAGTAGCCGGGTTCGACTGTATATACACAGTAATCGTTGATAAGAATACAATGAATTCTACAGAACATACACGAAGCGTACAGATGAACTGTTGTATTCGAGAATGAGATCAGCTTACAGTGCGGTGCTTTGTGCAGATGCAGTGCAGCAGGGACATATGTGCAATCTGGGAACTTCCCTCATGGAAAAGCTCTAGCCAGAGTCGCACGAAAAATATCAAGATCTTTTCTCCTGAGCTGCTGGCCTGCTGGCCCTCTCTGAATGAACGTAGAACGTAAAAATGTGACCTATTCAGGGTCGGATCATGGGTGCGGGGGGCCCATGGGGCTTAATGTACTAGAGCAAAAAAATGAGGGGCTCCTGGCAGTGGTGGATCCCCTTCTAGGGTGGCTCCTTCAGTATTGGACAGGCGGGGGGCCCTTGAGCTTCAGCCCCAATAGCTCGTACTATAATCCAGCACCTATGCACCAATTTTGCATTACCCCTGCCGGTGCCGAAGTACTGTAGATTCTATATTTTGTCCTGCTCTTTCTTCCCATTCGACTTTTTGTGGCAAGGCTGGAGAGATGACATTCATTGGAATCGTGATGCTAACTGGGTCCCACAAGATTTTGGAGCGACAAGTCAGCAGCGCTTTAATTCCCACACGAATCTCTCTGAATCGAGCAATGTAAATGAAAATGTTGATCATAGCATTGAGATTTAGCATCAAATAGAACACATTCAGATTGCTGAACAGCTTCAGATTGATGACAGTAATGGGGACGATATAGAAGGCGAAAGTGCAAAAGGTGGACATGGCCAACGTCAAAGTGGCACGTTTGAGGCGTTTGTATTTGACGAAGCTGCCGACGACTTGAATCTTGGACTGAGTCTGAAATGTAGAGGTGTGCATCGGACATGGGCACCGCTTTTTTGGGCTCGGGAGGTATTTTTTGCTTGGGGTATCGATTTCCAAAATGAGGTCATTCTATCAAGCGCTTGTCAAAAACGTTCTGGCCAGCATAGCCCATTTTATCCACTCTAAAGTTTTTTGGACCCCGTTTGGATACGTAATTCTATACTGAATACAGTAATTCTCACAGATTTCAGAACCCCCCAATCCGCAAATGGGCAAAATTCACAGAACGCGGATAATTTGCAAAGTTGGATAGCATAAAATACCCCCAGCTTTTCAAAAATTCAAAAAATTGCTCTTATAGCCGGGATGCTCTTATATCTGGGGTCGATCATAACTTGTCCTCAAGCAGTGTGCTACTGTACTGTTTTTAAAAATATTTTCTGAGGAGGTAATGGGCGAGCGAGCGAGTTAAGCCACTCGGTCACAGTGAGCTAAGTAAGCGACCATTGTATAATTGCTTTGACCCAACCAGTAATCTGTCGATCGTCTGATCAAAATGTCGGTTAACAGAGTACTTTGATAAGTTTTGCTCTTATGCTCTTATTTGCGAGGTCAAATATGTGCTTTAGTAGAGCACGGGAATTCACAAAATGGCTATTATAATCGGGGTGCTCTTATAGCGGGTGCTCTTAAAACCGGGTTCGACTGTACTTATGCGTTCACTTTTTTACTTCTCAGAGTTGAAAGGCAGGGAAATGAATCCGAGAGGTTGACAGGTTAGGCCTCCATCTTACACCGGTATTTGGTACAGTCGAACCCGGATAAGTGCACAAAATGCGTATCAATTGTTAGAGCACACGCTACCGCACAAAGAGGCTACGCAGTTCTGCGTAGTGAATTTTCATGTTGGCGTGTGCTCAAACAATTAATACGCATTTAGTGCACTTATCCGGGTTCGCCTGTACGTCTAAACCCCCACAAGTATCACTCTTGTGTTCGCTCCGAGAATTTTATTCCACAGAACTGGATCCGAGGAGCAAACGAATTGCTTTAAAACCTGCAGAAAAGCGTGCTACGATCAGACAATCGAAACGCAGGCCAGTGTGACCAAATTTCCGAGTGAAAAACAACGCCCTCGTTTCGAAAATTGGTTGCTTGAAAACAACCTGACTCAAGTTCACCTTGACGACGTCATTCTATTGGAACTGTACTTCAGCTCAGTGGACATCACGGTAAAAAGGACTACTACTGCATTCAGTATAAGAAATTTTTTACATTTGTTAACTCACGTGATCATATGGCAATGATTTTAATGTGTAGTTTTTGAATGTTTTTGAGCAAACTGCATCTTTTTTCAGACGAACGAACTGTTCGAAGTGATGAGTTTGGATAATTTCATCTCAACTTGCGGTGGTTTGATCGGACTGTACATCGGCATGAGCTTTCTGACCATTTTCCAAGCGATCGATTATGTGATGAAGTACTGCCGAACTTGCAGAGAAAAGAGACGAGACAAAACGTCGATTAAACCTGAACATTTCTTGCGCACCAACCAATTGGATGACAAAAATTCCGAATATATATATGAGGAACACCCTTCTCAGTCGAATAACTCCACGATCAATGTACCTGTTCGAGTTGGCTGATGAAACGGATGATGAATGACAATACGAAGATTAGAACAAACCTATTTGTCCTGTGAATCGAAAGCTTTGAAATACACATTGAAAGTCGGTAAAGCACAAATGAGTTATGGAAGGAAACGATTTTTTCATCTTGCAAAGACGCAGTGTTAAAATGATCAACTTCGAACGGTATTTTACTCATAGCACAGTTCACAGTGTTTTCAACCTTTCATTTGAGAAAATTTGTGTCGCTGGCTCTTGGCTTTCCTTGTTTATTACAAAGATTTTACTTTCTTCGGAAAACGAAACGATTTTCAAACTTTTATTACAAAAATAGCTACGATACGTACTATAGATGTGGTCGGTGCAGCGGGACCGGGACCGAAATTGTCGGTGCACCCACCCACTAATTTTGAGGTCGGTTAACTGGGACCTGGACCAGGACCGAAGTCATTTTCGTGGACCGATTACTGAACCGAGATTAAGGCGCCGAATATATTTCGCTGTTCTCGGAACGTTCCTGGAACGCTCTGAAAACTTTTGTTCTGGAACAAAATCGGAACAAAAGTAGAACAAAAGAGTATAACGTAAAAGTATACCGCTGTTACGAACAGAAAATCTGACCGGTTGCCAGTACGTTGTAGGAAATGGCCTAAATTTGCCAATAATTCCTTGACACAGTCCGATATTCGCGATCATTTCTACTACCATC
>JAQGCX010001539.1:0-10765 GCA_034700205.1 Plectus parietinus
ATAAATTTTGGGATTCAAAAATTTACATATGTAAATTTCGTAATTTAAAAATTTGCATATGTAAATTTAAAAATGTATTCCTCGGCGGTTTTGGACATCTGGCAACCCTGGTAACATGCTCCTAATAGGATACGGTATGCAAAAAAGCCACATGTCGTTTTTAGACAGTCGCTCACATATGCGAAATACGAAGAAGAAAATTCAGCCGAATGAGTCTACAATAGCAACAATCAAGGAAAGTACAATTTACCAAATGGAATCCGATTTCTACTTATTTGCAAAACAACAATTCGAATTCGTTCTACAACGCTCGACAGTTGTGAAAGAAGGAAATGATCAATACACATTCGCCAAGCAAGAATTTCATTACGAAAAAATCAAACCGATCGATTCTCACAGGATCAACCAGTAAAGTTATTTGTTGCCGAGATTCAACGAACAAAAAATGTTTAATGTTATGCAGCTTGTTCCGCTAGACTTGCATTAGATGCTTTGTTTCATTGCTGTACAAAAATTGTCAAAACGCGATGTCAATGATAAAATGCTCTAACTGGTACCTGTGGGTGTTCAGGGACAAATGATTTCGCACAATATTCAAGAGGTAGTCAGATTTGCTTAATGCATGAGATTGTAAAGGCCAGTGATGTTCACGGACCGGGCCGGGCCGGCCCGGGATTTCTGCCGAAAAAAAGCCCGGTCCGGCCCATTTTTTCCGGTTCGGGCCTGGCCCGGCCAAAAGAGGAGAAAAAGCTCTTGCGCGTTGCAATTTAACACATTGGCACAAAGCCATATTACGAAAAGTAGATATAGACCGTCAATTTGACTGATTGGTAAGTCAAAAATTGCTTAAAGCTGACTTTTTGCATAGTTTAGCCAGTCAGATAGATAAGTGTTCTACACATATCGATAATTTTCTCTGAAAATCGACCCGGTCCGGTCAATATTTTCAGGCCCGGGCCCGATACTTTCCTTCCGGTCCGACCCTGAACATCACTGATCAAGTACAGATTCTGTATGTTTGTTTTGCGAACAGTCGCGTCGAAAACAAATGGCAAATGAGCGAGAGCAGTCTCACTGCTTGCGACCAACTCGAGCAAGCGTTTTTTATTTGATTAAGCTGAAGTGTGCGACCCTGAGATCGAGATCGCACTCGTCCGTGACTAATTCCTTCCCTCGGCCCGCACGAGGCTATGAAAGACGCTTGCACGAGCTGGCAGCGATAATCTCGGCGCTCTCGATTCTTCGCCAGTAGTTTTGGACGAGTCTCTGGCATCAGGTGGACCGTGGACCTGCGCTCTAATTGGTATTCACCAGTGATGTTTACCGGCCGATCCACCCGCGGACGGGCCCGCAGAAAAAGTGCGTGCCGCAGGCCGATTTTTGAGTTTTTGTGCTGACCGGGCAGGCCCGCGGGTCGCTTTTAGAAACTTTTGCGGCCCGGTCCGCAGCCCGCAGGCCCGCAGAAGAAGTGCGGGCCGCGGGCCGCTTTTAGAAACTTTTGCGGCCCGGTCCGCAGCCCGCAGGCCCGCAGAAGAAGTGCGGGCCGCGGGCCGCGTTTAGAAACTTTTGCGGGCCGGCCCGTGAACATCACTGGTATTCACCTTTTTCGTCTTAGTTTTCGTCAATCCATCACCAAGATTGAGCGACACGCTCGCGTTTACATTTGCCGAGATTGCGATGAAAAATTGATATCCTCCGCGTTATACACATATCTCTTTGTTAAGTTGGAGTTTTAATTGAATCGAGGCATACAAATCTGGTTCATTGAGGAAACGAAATACTGACTGGACTGGGGTTTTTCTGCAATAATATTAACAATCATCGCTATTCAGGCGCGAACATCGGTGTCAGTTGTCGCGGGGCGGACGGAGTCAACACGAGAACTTGCGCGCGTCGACCTGGCACAAGTGGGAGGCGCGTCCGCTTGCTTCCGGCGGACTTGTCAACAATTGTAGATCAGCGAGCACTTCCTAATCTCGAGGCACCGTCTGTTGACCAATCGTCGTCGCTGCTCAGTCCTCTTAATAGCTGGACGGCCCCGTACCTCACACCGTCTTGTCATTGGTTCGAGATGAACGCGAACGCGACGGTCGCGCTCGCCTTTCTCCTCGTTCTCTGCTCGTTTGTCGAGGCGCAGTACTTCTATTACTACCCGACTACCTACCGAAGGACCTATTACTACCCTGTTCGCACCAATTGTGTCCCTGTAAGGTGTACGCCCAATAATCGCTATCGATGGAACTACCGACCTGCAATCCAACAACCTTACCAACCAGCAAGCTATCCCAAATTCACTCAGCCAACTCAGGCAACCACACAGCAGCCGCAAATTGTTCCGGTACCTCTGACTAATGCACCTCCACAAATTTCCTTTGTGATCGAGGTCAACTCGACAGCCGCTTCCAGTCCTTCAGGTTTGTGCGTTGAAAAATGTATTCATTCTTCGGCTTTTTGCATATCTTCCATTTGCTCTGTATGAGCATGTATTCTTATATTGCTCGTCAATATAGTTCATTGAAATCTTTTTCACATACTGAACTGATCAACTATTGCTTTCTTTCAGAATTTTTCAATCCATGCAAGAATGGAATGCCATTGGTTAACGCATTCGAGTCGCCGATAGTTTGCAATTACCGAGAAGAACCCCGCGGCAGCTGTCCAGAAAATTATTGGTGTCATACCGGTGCAAACTATCTGACAACTGCTTGCTGTCCTGTTTTTGAAAACGGTGCGTACATTGACTTTTCACATCTAAGAAGTATTTTTGGGCCGGAAGAAGTAGGTACAGTGCTGGTAAAGCGAATACAAATTCGGTGAACTGAGGCCTATTCCAAAGCAGAAAGGGTTGGGGAGTATTCGTATCTGATGACGAACCGATTGAAGAGTGAAAATAAAATAAAGTATGAATTATTTCGTACGTAATAAAAGGTAAGTTAGGTCCCATCCAATAGTGTTATCGAATATAGGTGACATTCTCAAGCATAGTAGTAGCTTTAGAAGTATTATCAAACAAGCGCGATTCGCGGCGCTCGTTTTAAGTTTTGCTAAAGATCTTAGCAAATGCGACTATTTGCAAAGGTGTTGTGCACCGCGCTTCTGAACGACGTACTAATGGTCGTCAACCGCCCCGATAGTGTAATGGTAGTAGCTGACACGGACAGTAAATTGGTTGGCTGCCCTCCGTTTTGTTGCATTTCTCAATCTTGCGGCAAAGCGCTCCCTTATTGAGGCTGTTATGCGGATAAGCTCTACCGCAAAGTTTAAATATGTCTCTCCCCTCTATGGTGGCTGTTTTATTAGATGGGGCGCGACGTGACGCAAAGCTTGCGGCGCGGTCCTCAACCAAAGCCCGTTGTTAAGGAACATTGCAAACTTTGTCGATGTTACAGTGGGGACAGTACTCGTTGAGCGATTGCCTTTTAGCGACGGCAACTCGCATGAAAATACATTTACACAATGCAATGCATCTAAATTTCGCGTCTGATTTCGAGTCGAATACACTGTAGATGGGGCGCGCGATATTTCTTGTTCATTTCAATGATTTATCGAAGCGAACAGAAGTATTCATGATTCATCGACGTTGGTGTTCATTTACCCTTCACTTTTTCTTCCGGCTCACCAATCTCTCCGTCCAATAAATGGCATTGTTTGCAGTGGACCGGTGCAAACAATCTCGGGCAGCTGGCAATGGTGATGCACTGCTTGCGCGATGGTACTTCGACCTGACAAGTAAACAATGCAAACGATTTCTCTATCGCGGCATCCAGGGAAACCAGAACAACTTCATCATGAAACAGGACTGCGAAGATGCCTGCGAATCTCGTCAGTTTCATTTTTTTTGCATTAATCGATTAGACGAATACAGATATTAAGAAAATTTAGTACGTAGATTCCTAAATCCATTTCAAATAATTTCCGTTCAACACGTGTGCCACAGAGTATCTGCCTGATGAGCGCAAACTTATTGAAATGGATTCAGAAATCTGCGTACTAAATTTCTCCATTATACATTGTTTTGCTACTTTGTACATATTAGATAATTTATCCTAGAGAATTCAGATTCTGTTCCGTATCTGTTCCGTATTGCAAATCATAGCCAAATTGTCATACTTTAACAGAAATGGAAGTGGAGACAAACAATCCATGTCGATATGGACAACCAGCAACTGTAAATAGTCAGCTGGTCGTTTGCGGCCCTTCAGCTGAAGACGCGTGCCCAAAAGACCACTATTGCCACCTTGGCGAATCTCCAGAAACGACTGTATGCTGCGAGTCTTCAGGCGGTGTGTTTTACAATCTAATTAGGTCACGAAAAAAATCAGTTTGAATTTTGGGTGCGCGCTTAAATACGCGGCAATTTGCCAAAAAGTGAACGTACGTTTGTTTACTCGTAGTATCAACGAGAGTTAACCCGATTTTGAAGACGCATCCTACACCGAGAATGTTTGCGACCAGTTTCGTTGTGTGACCATTACCAGAAATGATTATTTCCTGCTCTCTACCATAATGAAAATGATACTCAATATTTAAGCAGCGAAAACTGACCAGTCTCATGAAAATCATTCGTTCTGTTTGAACGACATTAAATTCCGGTTAGCTCTCGTAGAAATTACGAGTATAGTCAGCAGTACTTAAGCGCGCACCCAAAATTCAAACAGATTATTTTTCTGTCTCTGTGAAGGACCTAATTATAATTCATAATGACAATGAAGTTTTTGAATGGAATATACGCTTGCGCTGTAAAACATTGCTGCCTCCATTAGATCAAATATTTATTTAGTTTCAACTGCTTGTGTCTTGGCCATGAACGCCGGCCAAGGGAAAGCGTTGATCAAACGTTTTTATTTCAACACCGTGGCAAAGCGATGCGCACAATTCGTCTACAAAGGGATTCGAGGCAATGAAAACAACTTCATCACTCTCCAGAAGTGTCAAGAAACTTGTCAGAGTACGTTTTTTTTTTTGAAGAATTCCGTGTTGATATACCTGTCACGTTTTCATGGTGGTTCTTGTACGCCCCCCTGAGCAGTTATCTATGCACTGTTTTTGACTGTTCCACTCAGTCTGTCGAAAAACCGTTCATATATTTTCAAATTTTTTCAAAATTTAACAGTCTGACAATGTTTGTATATCTATTTCATTTGAACATCAGCTCGTGAAAGATAATAGTGCTGGTTGTAGAATGGGAAAACCCATGTCCAACACTCCTCGACTACGGCAGTCGACAAGAATGTCGACCGGATGTTCCGAACTCTTGTTCAAGTGGAATGTGGTGTCACGTTGGCCCCACTCAGGAAACAACTGTATGTTGTCCAGGAGGTTTGTTCTGTCAATATTATGGTGGAAACATTGCAGCGATTTTGTTTCAGCGATTGTTGACCCGTGCAATCTTTCGCTAGATATGGGTGAAGGAAGCGCGAGTTTGCAACGTTGGTACGTCGACCGCAACGACCGCTCCTGCACCAGACAATGCAAACAGTTCACCTATCGAGGCGCTAAAGGAAACCAGAACAATTTCTTGAGCAAACTCGATTGCGAAACTGCTTGCAAACGTAAGTTGAGCAAAAAATTATCATTCAAGTCGTGAAATGAAAGCTGAGTTTTTAAAGTGAGCGGTTTGGCAACTACTATCGATTATATTTGTTTATGAAATATCCTATTTTGGTCGACTACAATGTATACTGTGTTTTTTTCCTCGCCTGTAAAACTATTTACAACAAGAAGATGTATATTTTAGTCAAAAAATATAAAGCTAACCTTAACTCTTATTTAAACTTTTTTAGAATGTCATGTGTAATTCATAGGTTGAGTGGAGACAAATTATAATCGACCACATAGAATAGAATTGACTAAGGGTCCCCCCTGTGATTGCGGTCGAAGGCCTCAAAAAATTTTGAATTTTTGAATTTTGCGCCAAAATTCCGACACGAAGTACCGTATTTCCCCCTCCCCGGCCGCCAGCACCTCGGACCAGCGTTACAGGTATGGCTGGCAGTATTTGCCCAACTTGAGAGCCACCGCCGGTCGGTACGGCGTTTTTTTTGTTTGAAAAACTCAACCCGAGTGTAAACATGAGCAAAACGCAACGGAAAGAAAATGTCAATTAATGTGATTTTTCCAGCCAATTGCGTGAACCCATGCTCGACTAGTTTGCTGACAGACCAAGATGGATCACCAAGATTCTGCAGCCCTGCATCCCCATGTCCCACTGACCATTGGTGTCATGTGGGCGGCGATCCAGAAAACACTGTTTGCTGCAAAGCTGGTCAGTCATTTGCCAACCAATTTTACTAACTAATAGAAATGTCATTTGTTCCTTTAAGAAACCCAATCATGCAGCCTTCCACTGGAAACAGGACAGGGTGATTACAAACTAACCAGGTGGTATTTCAATCCCACTCTGAAAAAGTGCACCACCTTCATATACCGCGGTCGCAATGGCAATCAGAACATGTTCCTCACAAAACAGGATTGCGATACTGTTTGCCCTTCATACGAAAATCCATGTGCTCAGGGGATTCCGCTTCTCATTGGTGGACTACCGAAACTCTGCAGTCCCGCTGAGCAATGTCCCACAACACACTTTTGTCATATTGGGCCGGTAGAAACAACTGATCTCAATATTTGTTGCCCAAGAGGTTTGTCACCATTTATACAGGGTGCCTAAAAAGCTTGGATACCTCTACATTTTTGCTCATAACTTTATTCAAACTCATCAGAATATTGCAATTTTTGGTGTGAACATTGACTAGTTATAACAAAACAATATCCTATTTACATTTTTCGAAATAACCGCCTTCGGCTTGAATACAGGCGCTGAAACATAATAACAAGTTTGAAGAAAGTTATGAGCAAAAATGTAGGGTTATCCGAACTTTTTACGCACCTTATACTCGTAATTTCTATGAGAGTTAACCGGATTTTGAAGACGCACCGTATACCGAGAAAGTTTGCGATCAATTTCGTTGTGTGACTCTTACCAGAAATGGTTGTTTCCTGCTCTCTATCATAGTAATAACTGATACTCAATAATATTTTAGCAGCGAAAATATGTTTGTTCCATGAACATCATTCTTTCTGTTTGAATGCCATTCATTTCCCGTTAACTCTTGTAGAAATTACGAGTATATACACAACGATTTACGATACGGAAATTCCTCCCTCCTTACTGCTGCTCTTTCCTTGTGGTTGAGGTTCAATTCAGTTTAGTTTTATAGTTTTATCTCCTTTTGCTCTGTCATACTATTCGAATAAGTACGGTATTTTCATCTAATTTCGATAGAACCTCTCACTTAAACAGAGCATCAATATTAAGGTTCTGTAACGCATCTGTTTTAGTTGGCGATCCCTGCGACATGCCACAAGTTGAAGGAGTCGGAGATTTTATGCTTAATAGATTTTACTACGACAAAGAAAGCAAACGTTGTCGTGAATTTGTCTACAAAGGCAAACGAGGCAACACCAACAATTTTCTTTCCATTCAGGATTGCGAACTCACTTGCCCAGGTAAAAATTTAATTTGCATTGAAATTTTTTCCTGTTTACATTTACACTTGACATTAAATTAAGCTTGCACATTTTGACGGCTTAGCTACAAACGAAAAGCCCCTCAGTTTTTTTGTTGGTTTAGTCTCCGCCAGATTAAGCCGGGGACGGTAGCATTTATGATGACATACCGTACTCTCCTCCAATTTTAAATAATGGAAAACTACAGTAACAGTAGCCACCGAAGATAAAAACAAATGAAAATATTTTCAAATAACGTCTCCTAGGTTGAAAAGTCGAATTATAAAATAGTTTTTTTTCAGTTTTTCCAAACCCTTGCCCTCAAGGTGAACCCTTGCTTACTCCTGACAAGCAGCCAATTATATGTGGTGGTACTGGTGGACAAGACTGCCCCATTGGCTTTTGGTGCCATATCGGTGGCTCTCCAGAAAACACGAACTGCTGTCCTGGTTGTAAGTTGTTTTTAACGTTTAGAAAGCATTGAAATACCGTATTTATTATAATACATGCCTATAAGCTTCTATTATTCAATCCCTTTCTATTCTAGACTTATATTAGAGAGTGGACTTCAATATTTCGATCACCGAAATTTGACAATATTCATGTTACAAACTGGTGTTTTTGGTCATTTAGAGTCAAAATTTTGACAAAAATAACTATATTCCCTGCGTTTTATCAAATAATAAGAAACTTTTAGGCAAATATATTGTAAGATGCAAGATAAAATCATGTAAAATCATTGTTGCATTATAAAAACGGCCTGAGACGACGGAAAATCAGTATTCTAATAGTAGTCCATGGGCTTATATTAGAGACTGGACTTCTATTTTTTTGATCACTCGTTACCGTGGGCTTATAATGGAGAGTGGGTTTCTATTAGAGAGTGGGCAAGTATAAGAATAAATATGGTATTTGAGAGAAAGTATTAAATCTTTTTGATTATCATCACGTATTTTTTTACTTTTTCAGCGCGGCGTCCATGCGATCTCCCAGTGGATGAAGGACTTGGCGATTTACAGTTAGAAAGATGGCACTTCGACGGCAGTGTCCAAATGTGCAGACGATTTATTTACCGCGGAGCTAAGGGCAATCCTAACAACTTTTTATCCAAGACAGAATGCCGAAGTGCTTGCACTGGTATTACTTTCTTTTGTATTATTTGCAATATCAAACTTCAACATTTTAATTTCAGAAATAAATCCGTGCTCAAACGGTGATCCATTGGTTGATTCAAAAGGCGATCGCGTCCTCTGCACTGGAGGACAGCTCCTTGATTCGTGTCCACAAACTCATCATTGTCATGTTGGAGCAACTGTTTTCACTACTGTCTGTTGTCCAAAACGAGGTAATACATTTAGGATTACAAAAGATCATCGATTCATCAGCATACCAGGTTTTCCGTAAAAGAGAAACCTCCAAATAAGAGGCATCACTGCCCCTTATTCGGATTTTTTTCCGAATAAGAGGCAGGTGCCTCTTTTAAAATTTTAAAATTTGAAATGGTTTGCGGGGCACTCCCCGACTGGACGCCTAAATTTTTATAGTAGTTGCCGATATGTAACAACCAAATTTTGTTGTTTTCCAGGTGCTGCTTGCGAGTCGCCCAAAATAGAAGGACACGGAGGTGAAGACTTGCCGAGGTGGTATTTTGATGCGAACTTGAATATGTGCCAACCACTTCGATACGGCGGTCTTGGAGGCAACGAAAACAATTTCATCGCGAGACAAACTTGCGAAGAGCGCTGTCCAGGTATTTAAACTTAATTACACATTTTGTTGCTCCTTTTTATGGGAAGGAGAAACGATATTTATGGTTACAGAAAAGTGTTTTCATGATGATTTATTTTCAGCATTCCGAAATTACTGTCCCCATGGGACACCAATGCTGGAAGGAGGAAAGCCAGCAATTTGCGGGATTGAGATCGCCTGTCCCATGGACTTTATTTGTCACATGAGCTCTGAATTCAATGTATCTGTGTGTTGTCAGGATCCTGCAGCATTTTGCATGCAGCCAAGAGACCCGGGACCATGTGATCGCAAAGAAGTTCGATATGGATACCATGCGAGTACAGATACATGTGTACCGTATGACTATGGTGGATGCGAGGGATCCTTGAACAATTTCATCACCTTAGAAAGATGCACAGAAATTTGCTGTAAAGAATTCAGAAGGAAAGCATAATTAATCAATTTTACCGGTACTATTTATTTGCCTTTTTTTCTTGAGTTGCGTGTGTGTGTGTGTGCGCGCGTGCTTGTTCGAACTGAAATAAAAGAATGCTGTGAAAATTAGTCAGTTTAATTTTTGACTTAAAACGAGAATGCGGAAAGTTACATCATGCAACAGTGATCACGGTAAGTTTACATGTTGTCCAGGAAAAATGATCAGGTTTCCTTCTGGTCGGCGCAATACGCATGGCTTCACAATTTTACCGAGGGTGAAAAATACAGAAGAATGCAAGCCGGGGACCTGGAAATTTTTCCAGACACGCTTGAGAATATGCTGATTTTTCTGAATCTGCCGATCAAAGAAAAGAAAGCGCAGGTCGGTTCCCCTATTATCTACAGCAGCAAAAGCAGCAGCTATGACGTCACCGCGCGCATGGTGCCATGTGTTACCGAAACTCACGACACCAAAGCAATAAAAAGGATTTGACACCAGTTTTATGTCCTAATAAATGCTGAATAGACCGCCATATCAGTCGATCGCGTTACTGTTGAAGAGTAGTTTTCGACAACTCGAGAGTGAATCATCGGAAACATGTTTGTACAACTCTTGTTAATACGTTATCTTACTCATGATGCATCGTCTTAGCAAAACTGATGCCAGTCAGTATTAACGATGTTCATTTGCGAACAATTTTATGACATGAAAGCAGCTTTAACTGCCACTGAACTGACATTCAGTCAATCACGACACTGTCGAAAGACTTGAAGGGAATTGGATACAAGCACAAAACAATGTCCAAAGTACAGTAACTGTTGATGATCTCCCGATGGTACATTAATGATATGATAAATTTTCTTTCCGTTAATGACGCAATCATTTCGCAATGGTCTATCACGGGAACTCCGAGTCAAAAGTGGGAGTCACAATCAGTGTTGCAACTAAGTTATTTTCAAAACTTAGTTAGTTACTTAGTTAGTAAAAGTGGTTGAAAAAAAACTTAGTTAGTTACTTGGTTAGTTACCGGCGTCGAAAAAACTTAGTTAGTTACTTAGTTAACTAACGAAGTTTTAACTAAGTTATTTAGTACTG
>JAQGCX010001540.1:0-10760 GCA_034700205.1 Plectus parietinus
CCTCCGGTCGCCGGTCGGAGTGTAGCTGGCCTCGGACCAGCGTTACAGGTATGCTCTGGCTTCTATCACCCATGATCCGCCACTGCTCAAGGGGTTTGCCGGGGAAACATGAAGAGCAAAATTGGGTCCTGGAAGGTGGGGGATTGCATGCAATCGAACAAATTCATTTCACATTTTGAACCTAGCCGATTAAGTTTTCAACCAGCCGTCTTCTGTGTTGGAAAGTGTTTCACAGTAATAATTTCATGGAAGCAGATCCTTAAGAAGACAGCCGACGTTGGCCGTAAACTGTCTGTTTTCTTACTTGTTTAATTAAACAAAATAAAAAGAATTCAAGAAAGAAACGTCTCAAATTCAAATTTATATGTGTTTAAAAAGTGCAATGTACCCATTTTGAATAATGTTTTAAATTCCTTCTGTAAACGGACTGATAGGTAAAGTTTTCGGGCAAAAACATAAAAGCTATCTCGCTGTTTGACGAAAGAAATAAGTGGAAATTTGGTGTGAGGTATTCCTTTAATGCAATGGCGAGCGATCCGGTCGGCTGGTCCGATGTCGGGCAGATCGCCGCCCGTCTGATGCCCAACGCCAGGGCGCTGACCACTATGAACACCCCTCACTTCCTCCCGCCGTCAGTTCCACCAGCATTTCATGGTGCGTGTGCAGTTTCTTGGTCCATTATTTTTATTGTCTTCGTTCCGACTGATTCGCCTTAATAATTTATCTTCTGTTGTTCAAGAGCAAAAACATTTTAAATTTGACTTGTGCGATTTTAACTTTTTCTTAATACAGTCAACTCTTTTTATAATCATACCTTTCATAGGATCACAGTTCTTATTGGAACACCTTTTCCTACAGGAACACTTCTTATAGGAAGGTCTTACTTTCCATACTCTCATAATCGTACATCAGCAGATGTTTCGCAGCTGTCCGCCAATTCTGTGCGCTGTGGTGTTCTGGACCACCCACGTTGATAATTGGCGACGACAATGAACGTCATCCAACCGTTGAATGGCGCTCATTTGCTGCCGAACACTCGGCACCGTAGCGGTCTGGGACCGAAAGAGCCACGTTCCGGTTCCGGTTGTTGCATATCTGTAAGGTCACCTACACTCCGATTAGTCCGAGGTCACCTACACTCCGACCGGCGACCGGAGGGAGGTCAGCCGGGTACGGTACTTCGTGTCGGGATTTTGGCGCAAAATTCAAAAATTTAAACTTTTTTTGCTGCCTTTGGCCGCAATCACAGGGGGACCCTTACCTTTTTCGGCGAGGGGGAGGGGTGGATGTAGCTAGCTACATAGCGGGTCCGGCCAGTATGTAGCTAGGTCCCCCGGTTACAGGTATGCGTTGTTGACATGAGAAATTCGTGCTCCGGCGTAGTACTAGTACTTCTTTTCTTTGTAACCCAAACAAACTCAGTTAGATAATTGTGCTCTGTAGCATAGAATACACAGAAACGCTAGCAAGAGACAGATTTAAAGGATAGATATTTTTGACTGTGGAGTGAGATGTTTCATGTTCTGTTCAATTTAAAATGTATGGGTGGGCAAATTAATGGTTCCACGGCACATTATAGCATAGCATTTTTCACGAGCAAAACGCTTCCACGCGCAATAATTGCCATGTTACATCTGACGCTCTATACTTAGCATCGCCGTCTGTCTCATGACATCCCTCAACGACGGTGGAAGGGTTGGAGTGGCGAAAACTTTGAGGAGGTAGCGTAGTTTGAACTGAACATGGAACTTTTCTCTCGTAATTCTCTCTTTGCAGAAGGCGTGACCAAGATTTTGGTGATCCTCTCGTGTGTTTCTTTCTGCGCACGCCCCCGATTTCTCTGAGCTTAAGAACCTGTTGCCGCGGTCCCCCGCTCAGCGCCGGGTCTCTGGACGCGGTGCCGCCTTCACTCCCCTTGGGCAATGTGTCGGTCTCACCTGGAGGCTGGCAGTGTGTATTGATCGCGAAAGTGTGTGCGCGTGTTGATGATGGGACGGACGGATTCGCCGCCATGTGTGTCGTCACGGTCGGGTCGTTACTCGATTTGTCCAAGCAATCGGTCGGCGGCTGAGCGTGTCACGGCGCTGAGAATTCCAACTGCTTCACTTCGCGCATTCAGGTACCTTGATTGACGTAATTGAACGCCAATGGACTGCCCGATAAACCAGATCGCGGGATGGGGTGTTGAATCGGATTTGGAAAATTCGCCCGGATACTAGACGGCAAGGTCCACCATTACGTATTTAACATACGTCACCGGCCGAAAAATTGAAGAGGATTCGTCATACGTCACGGGCTTTTTTTGCGCGGGAATTCAAATTTCAACATAAAATTTGAATTTTGCGCCTAAAATTAGCATATTAGAGTGCGGTAAGGCTACAAAAGTCTACGTATGATACGTCGTGGGGGTCCAACCTTGCTCCGGCATGCTAGACGGAGTGATGGGAAATGTGGATATCCTACCACAAGTATCAAGATTGTATTGCCGCTTGGCTCAGATTGCGAGCGGAATAGTGCGCCCGAGAGGGGAGGGCCGATTGGGATAGGGGCGGGGCGTCCACCTCCTACCACTTTCACTTAATGTCTCCCAGTTGTTAACCGCCAAAAACAGAAGAGTCGCTATTTTCTTTTACGGCTTTTCATCGTCTGTGGTGTGTGTTAGCAGCCACCCCATCCTTAGTTCAGTGAGCTTGTCGACCGATCCTAGCGCGTTGGGAAGAGCGAGGAGAGACAGAATATGAATCATTACGTAAATTTGTTAATCGGAAAACATCGCGACCCCGTGGCATCGTCAGCCCTTCCGTATGTCGAACACAAATACGTAACCATTGCTACCGCCGTCGCTTGGTGTTGAATATGAGACAGGCATTAAATTGATGTTCACAGAATGAATTAACTGTCAGGAAAAATGAGATATATTTTCCGAATTGCCTTGTTTGCCTTCCAAGCAAGAGTAGTTTTACTTCGAATAAAAGATTTGAGTTCGTATGGTCCGTGTCGTATTTTTTAGTTAGCGGTTGCTATGCCGAACTCATACCTAAGAAACGATATTGATATCTCGGTGCGCTCCTTCCTTCTTCAATTGCATTCATCTTAGTGCCGGTTATTCAAAACTCTTTCTTCAAGTTTTCTATTCATAACTCGCCGTTGACTAATGTATCATTGAAGCCATTGTCTTCAGCATGCGAACTTCTCTTAGACACGCGCATTGCTTAATTTTAAATCTGGAATCGCAGAAGCCTTGCAATCAATCCGAAATGTGCTTCCGTTATTTCTGAATATATTGAATGCTGTGCAAGGCAAGCAAATTGAAAATTTGAAAATGTCTCAATATGAATTCGAGCTTTAGCAGACGACCACATTTTGAATGACAAAATTAGTAACTTCTCTTTAAGACATGCAAAATGTAAAGCAATTCTGAAATTTTCTTGTAATTTTTTCATAGATGCTTAGAAATCGGATGAACAGAATATGTAAAATGTTGAGAAAGTTGTAAGTCCACCAAAGTCATTTTCATCCATTTGGTCTTTTTCGTTTTTTATTGACTAAGAAACAAATCTGTGATTTCTTCTCACCTCGTACTTTGCAATGATTACGAAAGATAAATTGCAGGAAATAATAAATAGCCCAATTTAATGGCCAAATGAAAAGGGACTGCCAAACTTAATTGAATAAACACGTTATAACGGCATCAATCTGTTCTCCGCTTTTTAACATCGGGGCTTCGACACAACCCCCGTTATCTCCATACATGAAAATGATAACGTTTCATGAAACAAATTTTCCCATTCAGTTCATTATTGTGCACTGGTTTGGACTTAGGGTAATATTGGCTCGGAGGCTGGCTAGGTGAGACAACCTCACACACGAACCCTGCATGGGAAAACAGGTCGCATAATTCTTATTTTTGCTTGCCACTGAATTGCGGAAAGTGAAAATATTGGAGCATCACCTCGTAGTGTTCGTACCATTTCAATCGTTTGATTTAATTATTTCCGTGGATGATACTTCGAAGGATATTGCCGCCAGAAATTATATCTTATGTTAATGAAAGTGACTGAAACATTTTCAAGACGAAATATAGTTATGTGTGAGTGGGTCGTAGTCAGTGTTTCAACTAATTGGTAACTAGTTCAGCCAATGAAGTAGGAACCTGATTATCTTTGGCAGTTACCTAGGTGGTGAACTCGTTACCTAGGTGATGAACTCGTTGCCATGGAAACGAATTCATCACCATGGCAACAAGCAAAAGATAATGAAGTGCCTACTTCATTGGCTTAACTAGTTAACTAGTTATTAATTAGTTGCAACATTGGTGGTAGTATGATAATTAATTGGTGACAATAGAGGGTGTGGCAGAGTTACTCTACCACCCCCTTTAACTTTTAACTGGGGCACCAAATTCGATGAAATTTTACCAACACTTAAGGTAAGGCTATACTTCGAATAATACGTGTTATGCACCAGAAATCCCCGCATGGGTCCCACACTGAGAGCTTGTTCTCGGCCAAAACTTAATCGTTTTAGCTGAGTTTGAACTTTTTGCATAGAGAATGATATTGGCTACAACATATTGAAAAATGACAAGACCTCATGTAACTGTTGGCGGGAATTCAAAAGTTCATTTCAAGAATAGGAGTTTTTTCACTCGTGTTTTGAAGTTAACTCAAATGGCCGCCAACAGTTGTATGAATTCTTGTGATTTTTCAATATACTGCAGCCGGTATCATTCTCTTTCAAAAAGTCTAAACTCAGCTAAAACGATTTAGTTTTGGCCGAGAACGAGCTCTCAGTGTGGGACCCATGCGGGGATTTCTGGTGCATAACACGTGCTATATAACACGTATTATTCGAAGTATAGCCTCACCTTTACACAAATATGAAAGCTACTTTTTCACCAAGTTTCGTCCCGAATGAAAGTTACCTGTACCGTAACCGATTGCTTCATCGATTGCTTCATCGAAGTACACGTAAACGTGTTGACGCCCACTGTCCGAGCTCAAAGCGCATAGAACTTTGTTTGGTACAGTTTGATTTGTCTTTTGATCAAAATTCTTTCTTCTAACGATTTTCTTCTCGACATTTAATTAGTCGAATCAATTACACTGCAGCAAACAGCTTTGAGCGCGTGCAGTGCACGTTACCGATAAACATTCTCCTACGCGGTTACGGTACTGGTAACTTCCATTCAGGACAAAACTTACTGAAAAGTGTCTTTTATATTTGTCTAAATGTTGATAAAATTTCATCGAATTTGGTCGCACCAGTCAAAAAAAGTTAGAGGGGGTGGTAGGGTAACTTTGCCAGACCCTGTATTTATTGTCATTATTCATTGCGCAACAGTTTCGCATCGCTGCGCTTGGCGGCGCTGCGGTCGCTGTGTGCTGCGCTTCACGTAGGAGACAGTGAGAGAAAGGGAGAGAAGCCCAAGGTAGTTTGTGATTAGTCGATGGCGGCGCAGCGCAATCTACGCATTCTCGGCGACGCGGCTAATCGTCGGCTGGCTCGATACGCTCGTCGGTGTGTCGCGCCGTCGCATAATTAAGTACCGTCTTGCCGCTGACAGCCGCCGCCATCCAAGTCCCCAACTGCCTTCTGCTCGTCTCTTTTCCACCTCTTCCGCCACACCGTCCGACCATCTTAGTCTCTGTTCCTCTGATCCTGCGCTTATTTTCACTGTTGCTGAGCGCAAATAGGGTTGTTGACTTCGGGTTTAGCTCTGGATAGATAGGAGTGTACAGGATTGCTGAAAAAACGTCACTCTCCAGTTAAATACCTCTTTATGTAGCCGAAACGAGTGATCCAAAACTATGTAACGTATATGATTCTGACACAATTTTTTGTGCAGATTCCAAATCTGACATCATAATTTATTGTTTCGCTTTTTTACAAGCGAAGAAGTTTGAAAAATCGTTTTGTTTGGAGACGAAGTTTTATGCCGTTCAGAAATTTCAAATTTTTGATTCAACAACTTTGCTTGAATAGAACATGTTGAATATTCATTCAGTTCAGCTGGAAATATGGCAGGTGCAAAAACACATGTCGCACTACTTTTGATAAAATTTCACTTATCCATATAGAACTGATAGAAATATAATTGTTTTAACAACCGAGTGACGTTTTTTTAGCAACTCTGTATATTGCAGATGCTTACTGTGTACATTGTTTGCTGCCTCAACCGCCTTTTTGCTCCAACTGGGTATTGTTCGTAATCTGTATTCACCATTTTCCAAACCGTCTTTACTATAGTTAGGCAATTCTGTTTTCCGTCCCTTACTCTGCCATTATTCTATCACGTTGCTCTTTAGCGTTTTCCATTCTTTTCCGTGCAGGAGGTGCTTCCTTTATTTCGCCGAAGCTAAATCAATCTTCAGACTATTATCCTCTGTGCTCGGTCATCCCTCTTATTGGCGTATCAAATTGAATGGTTTTACATTAATAATACGCAGTCTGCTTTCACGGTTACCTAAGGGTTTCAAGCTTTGTAACCGTACGCAATGATGAGTGACTGGCGATTCTAGACTGATATGCTCTTGTTATATTTGAGCAAATTATCATACGATCAGCTGTTTACGCTTTGAATAGTGCTGTGCTTACTTGATTCTTTTTCAAGTCAAGAAGTCAGAGAAACCTAATAAAAAAAACTTATAAGAGTTTTTGGGTAAGGGAATTCGAAGAAAGTGAAATGTTACTGTTAAACGTTCAAATTCATCTGCGACCCGAAACATTTTTGCGTCTTTATTTGCAGAGTGGATGTTAATATTACGTCCTTTGAGTTTTGACTCTTAGTTCAGCGACGTTTAGCCAAATCTATCTTTCGTCTCCAGCGTCCTTTCTTCTCGGCAATAGGCGAGACCTCTCGCGCGTGACGCCGTTACTTAGTCTCAAAATCAATCTGACTCCAGATTTTTCTCCTCATCGAAACGCTGCATTAGCGCTCTGATGGATGTTCGTCTCGGCCTATTTTCACTCGCGGGAAATGACGTCATTGGGGCAGTAATAAGGGACTCTAAACGAGTTTAATGCTGTTTTCACGTAACTTTACCAAAATTTGGGAGGTAAATTAGGCGTACCCTATGGTCTTGACGCTGCGATTAAACTGAATTTTTTGAAAATTTGGCCCAGTTCTCATTACTACTCTCTACTGCCAAAAAAACGAAGTCGGTTTGATCGTCTTTTGTAGGGCATAGCAGCTGATTGCGTTATTCAGCAATTGCTAATCTGTCCAGATAGCGCTAATAATTAGTTTAAGGAATAAATTCTATTTGTATTTCCCTTGTTCATGTGTTCCGACAGTGAGGCATTAATTCTTTTCCAATTGCTTTGGTTTGAGCTAGTGTGCCAGCTTGTCATTGTTTGATCGCTCGCTGTTCTGTTTCAAGTGTCTCGTTTACTTCGTTTTTCGTCGCTCCCCATGGGGTCGTTTCTTGCTTTGCTAGACTACAGCGTCTTTTCAAAATGATTGACAGAGTGCGATTTTATAAAGGTAAAAAAGGTATATCGCTGATGTAGTGACGAATTTTTTTCGACGAACACAATGAGCTACTTTTGTCAATTGTCACTTCATCAATTTCTGTGGATAGGCAGATTTGAGGATAACCCCCCACTCTGGTGGATTTGTGAAACAGGTCATCTGGTGCGTTACACACTCAAATCAGCATTTCCAGTATATTTTTTGCTTCCTTGAACATTTGCGCACCCCGACGATACACCATATACCGTATTATTCTAATATACAGGGTGCGACAAAAATACGTACGGTTGTTTAAAATATATTTTTTTGCGCAAAAACCATTTCGCCAAAATTGTCACAAATGACATTGTTTGTAACATTTTTTCCTCTTTTCCTCTCTTTTTGTTGTTAATGTTGTAAGTCTAAACCTAAGCCGTAAGGACATGTCCTTATATATTTTGATCCCTTAAAATTCTAATATCGCCACGCTGGGTTTTGATCTTGATTCGATAAGCTTGCAATATTTCCAAGAAAAAAGTTGAAGAAAACCGAGCAGAACACTTCTCAATATGAAAGGCACACAAATAGCGCATAATATCGCTCGCCCAGTGACTGAATTCGATTCAAAGGGAGTTATGTTAGAGACTGTCCTTATATTATAATAAATACGGTATAATTCGACTGCGTGATTCGACTTGGACAAAGCAAAAACTAACAATCATTTAACATTTGTTTTCGAGCAATGGAATGAAATAATCAATAAGTAATTTTTCAGCGTATGACGCGACGTTCAAGGAGGAGCCGGACATGGTGGCCGTGTACATCCTACTGGGCTGTCTAACCGTGTCCGGGGTGGTGATCGTGTCGCTGTTCGTCTACTGCGTGGCGCAGTGCTGGCGTCAGCGGTGCGTCGCGCGCTCCCCGTCGAGGGGCAATTCGCGGCCACAATCGTTCACCGCGTCGCGCGTGCCCACGATCAAGATCAGCGGGGCGTCCAGTCAGAACAGTGTCGATGGCTACCTCACCATGGCGCACTGCCGTACGTCTCTTTAATTGCTCTAAGTGCATTCTTTCATATTGTTCGCATTCCGAGTGCGCCTGCATTGCAATTACCCTTTTTTGCTCAGAACGAACTGCTTCCTGACGAGGATGGATTGAGAAAGATTGATGCATGTTGCAGACATGGGCGTGGGGGGTATGGGGGGTATGGTCAAAATTTTTGGGATTTTGGTGACCTTCTTTTTAAAAAAAAGGTCGCCAGGAGGAGGGAGAGGTTTTCCCAAACGTGTTTCTCAGGAACAAATTGTTTTTTTGGGAATTTCGGGGGGTATATACCCCCCAGCCGGGGGTTGCTACCCCCCCCTAACGGAAAAAACGTGCCCATGTCTGGCATGTTGTGACATGAACATGTTTTTTGCAGATTTAGATTGAACTTGGGTGGGTACTGCAGGTCTACTGAGGTAGGAGAATGGGGGATGTTTAACCGAATTGCATGCAAATTCTGAAATTATTCCATCGGCTCAATGTGAAACTCTACATTTAATGTACAGTGAGTATGTTTGACACAATTTTCGCGTTTTTTAACCAAATTCAATATACTGATTCGGAACGGCTGATCGTCTTCACTCATATGTCAACTGTCCACCTCTGAGATAATTGCAGTGAAGCATTGCATTTGCCCGTCCCCGTATTGCCTATGCATGACTTTTGATGAATGAAGTTATGAACATTTTTTCGGGCCGCCGCATTGAGTGTTTCCTTTTGCTTGTTTTCTACTTCCGTTAGCTCTCTGCTCTGAAGGTCAATCCGAAGCCAAGTAATTACTGCGGTCTGCTTGCAGCAGCTCGAAATATCAAGCTGATATTGATAGGGGGCGAGCGCATACGCGAACTTGGTCAAGGGATAGAAGAAGTTATGTTGGAGACGGGTCTGTTTTCTGCGCTCGTCTGTTCCCTCACCTGCCTTCATCGATCAGTTGGTAAGGGAGACGTGTTTGAACATGGAGACGGAAATGCGCGCATTTACCGGCCGACGCGTCTCTCTTTTCACTGTTTTTTCAGGTCGCGGGAGATGCATATGTTCCATTCTTGCTATTTCCAGTTCGTTGAAATAGTGTTCTAATCTAGAATGATCGGCTGACAGGAAACAAGATAGGTACCTCCCTCCGATCAAATTTAATCTGGCTGGGTAATAGTTTCTCTCCTCCCTTTTCTTCTTCCCAGGTAGTAGAGACCAATGCAAGCTGAAGCAGTTAAGCAACGTCACTTTTTCAATATGCCCGACAGTTTCCACACGACCACGTACCGACATTAACAAATTGCCTTAGACCCCAGGAACTAATTGATCTGATCAAATGGATACTTCACTAAAGCAATAACCGGAGTCTCAGAAACGACCAGTTTTGATAGATCAGAGGTGCTGTTCCATTTATTAATTATTAAACCAGTAAAATAACAAAACTATTCAATAATATGCTGTAGATGTTTGATTTACCATCGATTTTCAGACGAATTGTCCTTTCTTTCTATATCAGTCGGTTGTTTGCGAAACATCTTCTTTGGAGCAACTACAGTAGGAAGCTTTGGAATTGTTTGAGATACATGAGTCTAATTGTATCGGTATTGAAGAGAAGTGCAAGGCAATTTCCTTGCAGAAGTTCAGTTTAATTTGAAGCATCCGTAGAACGGCAATGCTGATTCGTAATTGTAAAAAATTCTTCAAAAACGTTGTTCCGGCATTCCTGTCTTCCGTTGGACAATTGCAAAAAATGTAATTTTATTCCCTTCCCTGTTTGCACTGTATTTTTTTAACATAAATGCATCGTGCGTAAATGCACAGTTCAATAATGTACACATGGAAAGTCAAGGTCTGAGAGTGTACGCTGTGCTCAAAAATGCATAAAGTTAAGAGGAAAGACGAACAAGTACATTAGGAAAATGTTACATATTTCATTCGATATTATTGCGTTTCAAATGCACCCATTCATAATTCTTAACGATTATTATCAATGCCTTTACATGATAAAGGTGGAGTGCCCCTATCCTGTTATGTTCAAATCGTAATTTGTCTCGACACGAAACGTTCTCGTTACCGTAACAGTTCGTACAATGCAACTAAAAGAATACTCGTAATTTCTACGAGAGTTAATCGGATTTTGAAGACACACCGTACACTGAAAACGTTTCCGTCAATTTCTTTGTGTTCAATTAACAGAAATTGTTCTTTTCTGCTCTCTATCATTATAATAAATGATACTCAATGACATTTTAGCAGCGTAATTGCTTTTGTTCCATGAACATCATTCTTT
>JAQGCX010001541.1:0-10759 GCA_034700205.1 Plectus parietinus
TACCAATTAGGCACCAAAGCGCCCAATATCAGTACCGTATATGAGTTGGGTCTCGAAACGGTAACTGAGTTTTCGTTAAAACTTTGGTCTGTGAAGGGCCTAATTAGACTCTTCATTTTTGTTATGCATTCTTGGTCAGACCGGCTAACTGTCAGCATCACGTCATCAGTCCCATAGTTAAGCCAATCTCATCAAAGAATGCAGAACAAAAACGAAGAGCCTAATTCAAATGCTTCACAATAATCGGAAAGCGATGATATCATGTGACAAACAGTGAAAATTTCTTACAATCGCTTTCGAAAACCTTCGAACAGCACGTTTCCTCCGGTCAACAGAATGTTCCTGAATAGTCGAGCGCGCACCGCTGAAATCGTCCAATTATATGACATCAATTTGAATATCAGCAATATTTACGTTCCGGACACTTGCTGAGGATGCAATATCCAATCGCTTCGGCGATTCCCATCTCATCGATGCCCACGTCGGACGGTCGAAACAAAATCTCGGGAATAGCGAAGCGTTCGAGGTTCAGTTTCAGAATCTAATGATTAAAATATTACAGGGGGATCTGATCAAACATATCGCATACCTGCTCTCCATCGTGAATCTCGCCCGGCGTGGTCGAATAGCCGCGCTCAACATTCAAAAAATCAGGCAGCACGTAATTGCGCAAAATCGTGTTCGCTGCTCCTCTCTGTCTGCAAACCAAGTCAATAATTGCAGTATTATAGTCAACGTTTTGTACTAGGTAAAGAGAAACGGGAAGGTGACACCGTAGCCTGTCAAGCAACGAAAATCATAAACCCACACTATCGTTGCGGGAGTCAATGAGTTTTTGTTTTACACCTCAGCGATACTCAACGAGCATAAGTTTGTGTCAATGATGAGCGCCTGAGACAAAATCATTTAATTTGTCCTTATTTTCCTTTCAAGATCAAACCCCAGTTTTCTTCTTTACCGATGGCCAAATTTTGACTATATGCGCAGTGTGGCTGTGGTAATTCGCTTGGTGTATTCATAATAGATGCTCTTAGGCTTAGGCTTAGGACAGTGCGGAACGATTCATCGGTTTCTTCTCGGCTTAGGCTTAGGCTTAGGCTTAGGCTCAGGCTTAGGCTCAGGCTTAGGCTTAGGACACAGTGCGGAACGATTCATCGGTTTCTTCTCGGCTTGCTTTCGTACCTGGCAATCGTCATGTCGTGATCAAAGTCGTTGGAGACGAAGCAGACGTCTTCCTTACACTGATTCATAACGTATGTTTCTTCCATCACTTGCAACTGTCGATATGAGATCCATTCTTTGAGTTGATTCGTAAGAGCTTTTCCGCCTACACTAATTCTACAAAACAATTTTCATTTAAATAAATTGAACAAGACACAATACCTGACTACAGCTTCTTTAATGAGACGACCGTCGCAATACGGGGCGATATGAGTGAAAGAGTAGCCGGAATCGACGACAAGACAGCACCGCTCTTCGACATTCTCACTCAGATATCCAAAGGCACTGAGAGCACTGGCTGAAAATACAATCCTAGCTGATTGAACGTCAACAAGAAGGCATACGATTTGTTCGGAGTGCCGAGAAAAACCCGTAGTCTTCGAAGATGACTTCATCAGTCGCATCCTTGACAGACGTAAAGTTGAAGTGAGGTTCGGTGAGCACGATGCACGTATCTTTGTACGCAATATTCAAACATTCTTTGCCGAACGTGTAATCCCACACTTGATGTTCAATGTCCCAATTGACTGAAAATATGGAACTGGAAACGAAAGACATGCAAGACGATGAATTGATTACAACCCGTACTATTGTCTCAAGAGAACACATTCATACCGAGAAATCCTTTTTGAAAAGGCAGCAGATAGAAGAGACTCGACCGGTCTTTGCATTCATTAACTTGGTCACCGATATACACACGCTTTCGCTCATTTTTCGCTTTGATAATGCAATTGGGAATCAGTCTGAAAGACACATTTAATGGCCTCTAACAAATCGCACAAAGCAAAGTTCCGATACCTTGGCTCTTTTTCAGTTGTATACCCGGCTTTTATAGTATTCGCTCCATTGTCCAAAACGAATACTTGAGACATCATCTGCGTTCAGTCTGTAAATCCATCTGGTTGACAACACTACTTCTCCGACTGCACTCGATAGCGACCATGTCAACCGGTAGAAACCGTCGATACTGATGAAATTCAGTTGAACGGCTTTTCAGTCATAAATATTTATTCTTTCCAGAAGAATTTAGGGTGTATGGCCAGCGTTAAGGCAAAGAAACGTCAGCATGTTCAAACTATCACACATCACCAATGTACCAATTAGATTGCAACGATCGATTGAATAGATGGCAAATAATTAGGCGGGTGGAGATGTGACCATGTCGACTTCGGTGACAGACGACGTCATCGGACGGCGTTCGTCGAATTCGAGAGCGGCGGAAGAAAACGTCTTCTGCGCATTCAGGATCTGATCCATCAAGTCTATCTCTCTGCCGCGCTCTTCAAACTTTTTCTCCGGAGTCCAGCTTTGGTCGGCTTCCAAACGAAACGTGCCCAGGTACTTGTTCGCGCACTTGCCACCCCATTCCTGAACACATTTTAAAAAACAATGGGACAGTCGAACCCGGATAAGTGCACATTTGGTGTATCAATTGTTTTAGCACACACTACCACGCAAGTAAGCTACGCAGTTCTGCGTAGTCAGCTCTCATGTTGGCGTGTGCTCAAACAATTGATACACCGAATGTGCACTTATCCGAGTTCGACTGTACTGTTATAACAACGAAAAGAAGCAAAACAGAACGGAAATTAGTGAAAATTCGCATACCGACGGAGAAATCATGGACCAGTACTTCTGGCCACTTGGTTTCTCAAAGAGATAATAAGTGTGGCCAGGGATTTTCTTGAAGTTGCAAGCGGCGTGGTGCAGTGCGTCATCGAGTTGCGCTTCTTCGAGCACGCGTCGTGCCTGCTCTTGCAAATGGCGCATTTGCTCAGCAATGATCCCAAGTCGACCGACGGCTCTTGCACGCACAAATTCTTCCGACTACAAATCCGCAAATTATTGTACTATCCGGATTACTCCACCAGTGAAGAAATTACTTTCTGCACTTGACGTGCGAGCTCCACCAAGTCCATCGGGTCCTGGCATTTCGTCACTCGTTCCGGATTGACAATCGCAGTTCGCTCCTGTCCATCTCGGGTTTCCACTAACTGCACGCGTACTAAAATTGATATGAAATTCAAGAGTCCTTTGCGTTTCAAAAACAGAACACTTCAACATCCCAGTCTAAATGAACAAATTCTCACCTTTGGTTCTAGTAGCTGGAGTGCAAATAGAAACGACACCCGTCTTGTGATCAACGCTGTGCTCCATTTCGACTGTCGCAGTTGAAGACAATGATGGCGATTGAACCACGTTGTCGTCGTCGTCGTTACGTGGCTCAGAAATGACGTGATCGGCCGACGCTCTGTCGGCGTCACTCTTATCGGCTCCTTCCATTGCGCTTCTCTTTCCCCGCGTTTATCTTCAGTCAACGGAGCCAATTGTTTGCACTTGTATCGATGTGAACGTCAATCGACTGCAGATTTTTCCCTTGCTTTGGTCCTCACTTTTTACTTTTACTTTTTCTCCTTAATTTTTAAATACGAAAAGTCTTGTCTGCGAATATATCCAGAATGGAAAGCAGAACCAAAACAAATCAATAATACAGCGCACGTCACGAAGAGTACTGTATTTTTGGCATCCTTTCTCCGGGTGCCATTGGGGGAAAATGGGGTCTTCAGCTTTCACACAAACTATTCGAGTTCTGTCTCGTCTATTAATCAAAGACTTCACTGGATTCTGTGGTTTGCTTTAACAGCATGCTTTTTTCTTTCATCTGAGCATTGCACTGAGGCACCGTTGAAACCGCCACTGCCATTCGCAATTCGGAAATCATCTGAAACGATTGATTTGTACCGCCTGACTGGTCTAATGAACGGACCTTTTCAATCATATGGTCGATTTCGTCGCAATCGACATTCATATCTCTGAGCGCCTTGTCGAGCTTGACGGCGAAAGTGGAAGAACGGATCTTGTGCTCAACCCAGTCGGCTCCGAGGCGTTCTTCAGTCTCGTTCATGCGTAACAGGTTTATTTGCTTGAGAACGAAGAAGGCGACGATCGTAAAGAAAGCGTTCCAGAGGGCGATGGCGGCGAAGCCAATCCACTGCACCAGCAATTGATGCCATCCACCACCATGCAGCAGACCGTGAATCTCACCCAGGTAACCCAGGCTGTCATTCCCGAACAGACCAACCGCCGTCGTGCTCCAAAGTGATCCGCATAAGTGAATAGGCACAACACCCACCGGGTCATCGATTTCCATTCGCTTTAGCACATGCATTGCCGACAAAGCCAGTATGGCGCCAATCGCTCCGATCAGAAGCGCTTCTCGTGGACTGATTATCGGACATGAAGCCGTGATGCTAATGATCCCAGTCAAGATTGACGTTATCACGTAGGAAATTTCGATTTGGCCTCGATTGACAATCATGCAAATCACTAGCCCAGTAATGCCGCCTCCAATTGATCCATTCAAAGTGATCACTCCAACCTTGACAAAGATCATTTTTTGAAATGTTCAGAACAGAAACCATATAATAGCTCACCTTTGCGGCCAATTTCCAACGGTGATCGCTGATGCCGTATGTCGAACCGCAATTTAGTCCCATGCACGCCCACCACAACATGAACAGCCCTATCAATGCTGTAGCCGGTGAGCTCAGTGCATCGGGCGTTTTGTTCTTGCCGAAACGACCGATGCGCGGTCCGAGCAGGATGGTGGCAGCCAGCGCACTGGCCCCACCGCATGCATGCACAACCACACCTCCCGCAAAATCAAAGAATCCCATCTGTGCCAGAAAACCAGAAGCTCGCCACGCCCATCCCGCCGAAAACGAGTAGATGATTGTGTTGATGATTGAGAATAGCATGTAGCCCTTGAGTTTCATGCGCTCCGCCACCGCCCCTGACACTATGGTTGTGGCCGTGCTGGCAAAGCTGAACTGGAACATGTAGTGAGTGTAGCGAGTGCCGATGGGCTCGTCGTCTCTAGGGCTGAAGAAGAAACCGGTGTAGCCGCTGAACCAGTGCGGAGGACCGCCAAATGCGAATGCATAGCCGGCCATCCAGAACGCAATACCGCCTGAAAATGCACATTATTCCCATATAGGACGCAATGCTGCGATTATTACCTAATGTAACGTCCACGCAGTTTTTGACCATGATATTGGCTAAAAGTAAAGGAATACAACACCGGCGCTGTTAGATGAACAGACCTATTGATTTGTGCGATACATGTCCAGTTTCGAGCATGCCAAACCCAGTTTGCATCGTGAGAATGAGAAAAGTGTTGCTGAGAATCCAAGATGCGTCGTCCTTGTTCATTTCTTCAATTAATTCGTCAGTGCTGTTTATCACAGCTGAAGGCGTGGAATGAAGTTGAACAACCACCATTATGATACTTTGCAGCAATGGAGCGCAGGACTTTTGGCCAGATTAACTGACTGAGTCAAGTGACATTTCTATTTTATTGCTCATTGATAAGTCGCGCACGTCGCTAAGCAACTTCATTATTACTGGTCGTCACCCAAACCCTTGAACTTCATGCGTGCGCTCAACCTGTAAGCTTTCCGTAGCAAGTGTCTAAGTATTCACTGATTGAAATAGGATCAGCAATTTCCAATTAACGGATTTTTCGTTTCATCTAAGATCAGTGCAGGATTATAGTTGAGGCACTATGAAGCAAGTGCTTCAGGACTCCATCTCCCTGAGGGTGCCCCAACCCAACCAACCCGGTCAAAGCAAGGAATTTTACTTCGGAGGTTGTCAAGGAAAGTCAGGCCCGACCAGACCAGCTAGCGCAGGGGTCAGACATACCCTAGCTGTAGCCAGGGGGGTTAGGGGGGTACCCAATGCCGGATTATAGTATTAGGGTGTTTCAAAAGTTCTGAGCGTTTTTCTTTAATCATGTATAAAAATTTTATTTTTCCGTCAATTTTTATGATCTCTATGCCAAATGAAAGAGCGTTTTCTGTCGATCACGATGATATATTGCTTTTATTTTTCTGCATCCTTATTGGGAAGATTTGCTTTTTAGAAGAAGGATGCAGAAAAATAAAAGTAATATATCATCGTGATCGGCAGAAAACGCTCTTTCATTTGGCATAGAGATGAGAAAAATAGACGGGCAAATAAAATTTTAGACATGATTAAAGAAAAACGCTGAGAACTTTTGAAACACCCTAATAGAAGCACACTAAGCACGTGCTTAGGCCCTACCCCCTGGAGGGGGCACTCGAAACGGCCCTACGGGCTACGTAGCAGTGTTGAACATCTTCAAACCGCAAAACCGCCAAACCGCAGATCAAACCGGATAAAACTAGATAAAAGTGGATGATCCAATCAGAAACCAGTGCGCGAAGCTCTTTGATTGGATTATCTGGTTTTATCCAGTTTGATCTGCGGTTTGGCGGTTTTGCGGTTTGAAGATGTTCAACACTGGTGAATGGCCAGCGAGATCAATTTTCCCAGAGATCACTGCTTTTTAACGCTTCCAGAATTTTATGAGTCATACCCAGGTATTTGGCCATACCCAAAAGTGGTTATACCCAGGCCCGGCTTAAGGGTTCGGAAGGCCCTGGGCCTTTTTTCTTGAGGGGGCCCCTAGGTACCACTGGAGGCGAAAATTTTTGCGTTTTCAACCGCTGGAGGCGAAAATTTTTGCGTTTTTCAGCCGCCGCAGGCGAAATCTTTTGCATTTTCAACCGCCAGAGGCGAAAATTTTGTGTATGTCTTTGTATTTTGTCATTTGGGGGTCCTCTTTTGGCGGCCGGGGGGCCCCCCTTACTCGTGGATGACCGGGGGGCCCTGGATCTTATGGTCCAAAAGGTTCTGGGTACACCCATACCCACTATTTTCGGCCATACCCATACCCATACCCATACCCACTCGAAGTTTCATACCCGAACCAGGTATAGTGGTTACCTAAAATATTTTTTGCCCTAACGTGTTTTAAAGCTTCCAAAGAACTTTTCCGCTCACTAGTGGTGAAGTTTCGGTAATTATGGCATTCTTAGCACCGCCCTCTACGTGGCAACCTACATCAATGGAAATGATGAGCGAACGAGAATGATTCGGAGAAACATTGTTCGTTATACAGTGCTGAATGAAGCGATGGTCTTTCGGGATGTCAGTCCTGTCGTCGGCCGTAGATTTCCGGACGACGAAGCATTCAAAACTGCAGGTGATCATTTTATTTTGATCAAATAGTGCAATAATTCCTTCCTTTATGTTATGACCAAGCTTTACACTTATTAATCGAAATTTAAGCATGATTATTCTAGGGTTAATCACCGAAAATGAGCTGATCGCATTGAACAGTGTAACTTCGCCACACGGAAAATATTGGTTACCAATTTATTGGGCGTTCAACTTGATCAAGCAGGCAAGAATGTCAGGAAACATTGAGAGTAATCGAGCTTGTGAGGTTCTGAACGAGGTTGGTGAGTTGTCCGTGAAAAACTGATGAAAATGAAAACTCGAATATTTTTTGCATTTATTTCTTCTACAAACATCGCTTTGAATATAAGCATCTTTGTCGAAATTTAAGAAGTTCAGATACGTAACTTTGCAAGTATCGCTGGCACGCTAACCGGGTACAGGACAAGCATATACCAATCGATAACTATGTAGGTTACGCCTATAACGTTTTACTGAAAGCTTCGCGTGTTCTGAATCCTATTTTAAATGCTTAGTTAGCCTTGGTTTTCGATTAGTATCATGCCGAATTCATACCTAATCCTAGTACTAAGCTCAAAATAAGGCTACATATAAACCAAGTTATACGTGGTATACGTTAATTCCGTGCTCGATTAATGGTACACTGGCTATTTTATGGATAGAGGATACCAATATTTTTACATTAACACGACTTTCTCTTAGCATTAACATAATTGTCAATAAAACGCATTTTTGACAAACTGATGGAAACGGTACGTTCAGCGTCTTCGCAAATTCCGTTCGAGCTTGTCAAGACTTCGCGCTTTCTCTTGGGTACCGGTTCCTTTGGCCTACACACAGGTGGTCTTCTTGGCCGTGCGCTGCTATTTAGCGTTGACGCTTATCGGCAGTCAGTACATCAGCAGTGATCGACATAAACACCTGTCTGCTCCGGTTAGTTACACATACAGTCCCGTGCACGCTGAGCATTAAAAAGACGAGTCTGCACGCGTCTGTCTCGTCTGTTATGTATTATGATAGGCAAATGCAGAGGTGGGTAAGGATTGAGCCCTCCCCTAGGAGAGATTTTGTACCAAAACTTTTCGACCCAGGAGGGAATATCCCCCGGCGGCCTCCGAAACCCCATTCTATCCTGTGCTTATCCAAAATGGGGCATTGATCGCTGTGCAAGTGTAACAGACAGCCACGTATATTATTCACTATACTGCCATCACAACCCATATCACGCGGTGACTGTGCCCGTGCGCGCGAAGGAAGCGAATTGCCTGCAGTGATCAGATTCTTTGTGCACGAATATTCGGCTAACTCTTAGCGCCAACATAGGCAATGCGGATGATTCACTAGGAGCAGACCAGAAGTGGGCAAGGTTTGATCCCTAGGGGGTGATTTAGTACCAAAACATTTTCGGCCCGCGGGGGGGGATATCCCCCCGGCGGTCTCCCAAATCCCATTCTATCCAGTGCTTGTCCAAAAATTTTTTTCGCCACATAGTGGCGAAAACGTTTCATCTCCCCCGCTCTTTTTCAGGCAAGGGGATCTAGACCCTTGGGGGTGGATATTCCCATCTCCCTCATGCCCAAGTCTGGGCAAATGCGGTAAACAAGTCAGAACAATGGAAATGGATTTGCCGATCGCTGCTTAATTTACCGCATTCGCCTATCTTAATGCATAGCAGACGAGACAGACGCGTGCAGACGCGTGCAGACGCGTGCAGACGCGTGCAGACGCGTGCAGACGCGTCTTTTTAATGCTCAGCGTGCATGGGATTTATTTATTTATTTCAGTTTATGATTTATTTATTTATTTATTTCAATTTATTTCAGAGATAACTTATTCTCTCCTTAATCCACCACACTACCCAACTCTGTATCTCTTTGGTCGCGAACTGCCGTTACAGTTACTGTATGAGAATTGTTTCAGGTGGATATTTACATACCGTTTCTCTCAATTCTGCAATTCATTTTCAACCTTGGCTGGATGAAAGTGGCAGAAGCGTTGTTAAATCCATTCGGAGATGATGATGACGATTTTGAACTGAATTGGTTCATTGACCGAAATCTACAGGTAACTGGACTTCATTCATTAGCGTTGTAAAACCGGCAACTGTGCACATATTTTTAGAAGTATGTTTCACAAAATATTCTATTTTTATCTTTTGTATTTTTGTCAAACTTTTAGCGTATTTTTCTTGACATTCACAGATTGGTCTATCAATCGTGGATGATGCAATCGGGAAAGAACCGCCGCTGGAAAGAGATTTCTTCTGGGATGATGTCACGCCAGAACCGCTCTATTTGTTTGGTTCCCGTAACGTTCCTCTTCACTATCAGAACCAGACGGAAGCTGAAAAAGCTGCGAAATTAATTTTAACCGCCGTGAAAGCTCCATTCCGCAACTCGCCGAAGAATAGGGCAGACCATCCAGACAAAGAATACAACGAAGGCAAACAGAAGAAGAAGGACCCGCCACCACTGATAAAAACCGAGGATTTTCTTCAAAGTTCAACTGTATTGTTAGACCAACCGTCTTCATCAATGAGTATGTTACCTTGCAAAATTACTGTACTCTACCCGAATTAACTCTCTTTGGTGTTAAGATTGAGGCATTTTTCAGACTCCATACCATTATCCGTCGAAAGAAACAGCAACTTCGTGACGATTCACCAAAATGGGCATCAACCAATTCCAAACCGACATATTCGAATAGTTTCTGACTTTTGAGCATGAAAATGTTGAATGAATTCGTATCTATCAGAATGTTAAATGAACTTCAATTGAACGATGTCGTCTTTATCTTTATTCGTTTGCTTGTATTGCTTAGCTTTTTTATATGTTTTTCTATCAATATATAGCGACGGTAATTTGTTTTCGACGTTGGCACTGAACCAACAATAATTTACGCCATCAGAGCTTTTCTTCTGTTAAAAGCATTATCTTTAGCTATTACCGAAAATGTTTTTTATTTGACGCGTAAAACAGAAGCTAACAACAGGATGCATAAGATACAGTCGAACCCGGATAAGTGCACAAAATGCGTATCAATTGTTTGAGCACACGCCACCGCACAAAGAGGCTGCGCAGTTGCAGTGAGTTTTCATGTTGGCGTGTGCTTAAACAATTGATACGCATTTTGTGCACTTAGCCGGGTCCGGCTGTATTGCAAGCTCACTGCCAAATATTTTCTGGAGACTGCAGTCCCAACGCAACACCAAGAGTAAGAAAATATCGTATTTTCACACCTATTTCTTCTCGTCATTAGACGAACGGAAGGGAAATCGATCGCAGTAGCATTGCTGCATTGGAATGGTAGTATCGTCTCCAGTATCGTCTTACCGAAAACGTTTTTTATTTGATGTAGAAAATGTCAGAAAATAACAGCAGAATGCATAAGGTACAGCCGAACCCGGATACGTGCACAAAATGCGTATCAATTGTTAGAGCACACGCCACCGCACAAAGAGGCTACGCAGTTC
>JAQGCX010001542.1:0-10758 GCA_034700205.1 Plectus parietinus
TCTCGAAGCGGGGCACAGTTGACCGTAACCCTGAAATTCGCAACCCCGACTGATTGTCCGCGCGCGGAGTATACATATTCGAGCAGAGATTGTTACAATAAACGTACGGTCGCGAGTGGATGCCACTGGTGTGGACGGTTGAGTAGCATGCCGGGCGTTTTGGGGTTGCACAGGTTCGGTTCGCGTAGCTGAATGCAGCGCTCAGTGAAGAACTTTTGCGACGCGAGGTACTTGACGAAGTCGAGCAGGAATTTGCCTTTGGCCAGACTGAGATCAATCATAGGATCGGCCTCGGCGGGCATTTCGTTCACCTGACAGCATTGACGATGAATATAAACACGATTGGGTTGATGTTACCTGCTCGACAAGGTATTTCGACCTGGTGCATCGTTCTCCTTTGCCAGTTTCGCCCAGTCCGAACTGCAGAAATAGTATGGCCAGGTGTTCGGGACGGAATGAAGTGCGTTCGAAGATGCCTTCCATCTTTACCCAATGATGCACAGTGAACAGCAGCTCATCAAGGCACCGGTAGCGCGCGCAGTAGCGCCGCAACGACAACAACCCTTCCGTCGGGTGGTCCATCAACTGCGCCCGATATTCCCACATCAACGCCTCATTATGGCGACAATGTGCATCCATGGCCGAGGCCAGTTCTTGCGGCAATGGTTCCAAGCGCATTGCTGGCGTTTCAGAGTTCGAGCCGAACACCTGAAAAAAGTTGACAAGTGAAAATGAAAAGTGAATAAATAATGGGTGTGCATTATTTACTGCCCAATAATAAATGTCAGTGGAAGAGAAGATAAAGTTCGAAGACAAAATATTGCGCACATTTCGTCTCTTCAGATGAAGGAGAATATCCCAGACGATCCATGGAAATGAACGAAAGCGAGCGACGTTGCCAGTAGAGTGCGGACCATAAACGACCATGTACCACGTCTGCGCCTTTTTCAGCAGCGCCTCGTTCACGCGCACTGATTTGTGCCCATTTGCATCGGTGTGAATAAACTCTGCCTCGCCGCCATATTCCTGAAACCGTATTCGTTTCACCGTATTATTCCAACATAAAAACAGTGCTCACTTTGAAGAATTCTTTGCGAAATGAATTGAATATGCAACCGTAGCGCAACTCGACTATCTTATCCGTGTTGTAGAAAGAAAAGTCTTCCTTCTCGTGTTCGCTGATGCGACTTTTGATTGACACAATGTGGCCGGACACCAAAGACGCCTCGTCGCTCACGCCGTATTCATCCATTAAATGCTGTAGAAAGATTTCACGTCCATAATATAGTCAACATTTTGTATGGGGTAAAGAGAAAGGCCGAGGGAATACTGTAACTTATCAACAAAAAAAGAAAATCATGAAGTCTAATATGCCACAGCGATACTCAGCGAGGACAATTGTCGTCAATGATGAGCGTCTGAGACAAAATCATTTCATTTGTGACCCTTTTCGTTACGAGACCAAAAGTGTTTCAACCAAATCACCAAATTTCAACTATATAGTCAGAATTTTCCAACGGTTAACCAAAAAGCGATCGAAAACCCTTCAATTGAATGTCGCGCGCTGTCAAAATCTAGAATTTATTGTATTGAGTATCATTACTTATGATTTAAATCCATTTCTAGTAAACGTCCCACAACTACATTTAGTCACAACTGCACATCTAAAATTCTGGGGTTACGGTGCTTTCTGCAGTGCGCTCTTTACCGTCAAAGAAATTATGAGTATAAGAAATGTTTTGCTGATGCTCGATTGAATCAGAAATGTTGCTTCAAGGTTGCACCATGTTTCAGCTACGTGGGCAACTTGGACGCAAGCATCACAGAGGAGTTCATCGCGACGCTGTTTGGTCAAATTGGCGCAGTGACTAAGAGTAAAGTGATCTACGATGTAAGTGGCCGATTGACCGCGATGCGAACCACTACGTTTGTTTCTCTTTGCTTCCATTTTTTATCCCATTTCATCCCGTAATCATTTCAATGACTGGAGGTAAGTCTCCTCTTGAGCTTGAGATTTGCCTCATAGTTGATTATCATGCTCTCTCAGCTCAACAACAAGCTGTGTTCGCACGCAAACGGCGGGTAAACATTTGACATTTTGAGCGCCTTGGTAGGGGCGATGCTCCATTTTCTCTTGTTCCATTTCTCTTTCTTTTTTATCCCCGAACGATCCACTGGACATAGTCCCCTATTATGCAGATTATGACACACTTCGTTCGCAAGCAATGACCTCAACAACGGTGTCTGTCGCTGCTTATGGATATCCGCGCTCTCTCTGCCACAAATCGGCCAGAATGCCTAAGTACCCTTTATTCATATTTGCCGTTTTTTTCTTTTTTCTTCCATTAGGACGCAGTCAGGGACTTAGGGTCAACTGATTCCGCCTGAAGCATGTTTGATTACTGTAGGTTCTACTTCTTCTGAATGACCGACTCAGAGATTAGGTGCAGAAACATCGACGCCAATCACTGTCGCCGGTGGTCAATGTGAAATGGTTTCAGGGCTCCAACGACCCGTACGCCTTCGTCGAGTTCGGGGACCACTACACTGCGTCGCAGGCGCTCACTGCTATGAACAAGCGGGTGCTCATGAACAAGGCAAGTCAATTCATAATGTTTGCTTCCATTGCCCAAAAACCGTATTTTTTCGGCCTTGGTCGATTGGCCATCGCAAAACTCCGCCCACTTGGGACCAGTGTTGCAAATAGTACTAAAATTAGACAATTTTAGTAGAATAGGGTAGGCCTCATGATTATCTTATGATGTCATAGGATGGCAACGAGGAGGGGCTACCATGGTAACGAGTGGGTTGCCTAGGTAGCGTAGCGCCTCCTCGTTGCCATGCTAAGACATAAGATAATCATGAGGTCTACCCTATTCTACTAAAATTATCTGCTTGGGACCCCCCCTTCAAGGGCACCTATGGACCAGCCAACTCTCTCTCGTTCAATAACGGTTGTATGATTGAAATCGATTAGGAAAATTTCCCCAAAAATGGACTGATCGTTCTCGGATTAAATGTAAACCAATTGCTTTACTTCCATGCAATCGATTGAACGTGAATATGCCTTTGTCTGAGTGCGCCGAGGTTGACTGTTCCTGCTCGATTGAATTTCATAAGCCCGCGTGACGTGTGCTGTTGATTTTCGAAGGCGCGTCACCTTTTTTCTAATTGCATGGCCACGTTGTGCAGGGAGCATTTCCTGTGCACCGTGCCTTCCTCCGCGCACTCTGTCCCGGACATGGTGTCAGTGGCGGCACAATAGATGATCGGTTATTTACGTCAAGGGCGGTATGCTTGCTTTGGCTTTGTCGGCGCTGGTCGCGGAGACGCGGGTGGTTGATGCATTGGACATTGGTGACGCGTTCGGGGCCGTTTATCTGCGCAAACGCCAGGTGGTTCTGTATGCATAGCGGCACGCGCCCAAAACCGTCGACCGCGGCTGCTGCGCTTCTGTACTGCCGCCAGGCGTGCTTGTTCCTTCTCCCGTTTGCTGATAGCGACCCCGCGAACAGCTGCTACTGCTGCCGCTCTCCCGGCGTATGTTCCTCCGCTAGGCTCGCCAGATTTCTAATGTAGGAAAGTAAGAGATTTGTCCCAAAGTAGGAGATTTTCAAGGTTTAGCGTCCCCCTCTTATCCTTAGCCAAGTCAGTGAAATGATAAGCCTGTTTTATCCAGTGGTCGTATCCTACGCGTCCATCACGGCCAAGCAGCACTTGCTCAACATGTTGAGCAAAACTTACTGATCTCTGCTCAATCATAGGGTTGTCAGATTTTCAATGTAGAAAAGTAGGAGATTTTTCGAGTTTAGCCAAAATTGTGGTGGTCGCGACCTTACTCCCCCCTTATCATTTTACTGACGTGGCTGAGCATAAGTGTGTTTGATCCAGTGCTTGTCTCCCTCGAAAGTATGAGTGTTCTACTGCCACTACAAAGTCTGGCAACCCTATCCTGCGCTCCAGCCAGTCGGCGATGCTATTGGCGGTCTGGGAGTAAGGGGACCAATGGTCGATCGGCGGCCGTTGAGTAATTGTGGGTCCGATTAATCGACGAGTGCTGTCGACTTGTTCGTCTCGGGTCGCTGATCGATGTGGGCGCGGCGGTGTTCGGCTCATTTGCGGGACCGCGGCTCTCTTTTTGTCGAAGGCGGAACGGTCGGTGCGCACGACGGACGAGCGGGTGGTCTGAGCGCGCGCAGCTACCGTTGGGCGCGGACCACGACGGGTGATTTGAATATGGGCTTAGTTATGCTGGTCGGGTAAGCGACGACCGGCTGTTGCCCGACGGACGGACGAACGGTACACGATATCACGCGCCGCCGACCGCTGCTGTAAGGCGGCGGCGTCTGACTGCGCCGACCGGCCGCCGCTCATCGGCTCATTCGTCGGTAAGCGCTGCGGTGATTGTCGGTGGACGGCGATTCCGCGCAGTGGCAAATGACGACGAGAGGCGGCATGCGCCATGCGGCTTCTGTCGGCTTCTTGGCGCTGATTTCCCGAACACGACAAGACTATCGTAGGCGTTAATCATCGCGCGACAGTCCGCTAATATTGCCCGGCAGGTCGGCTCGAAAATACCATTAAGCCCTCGCACGCCCGAGCCCCATGGCCGTCTCCCGTCGCGCTAATCGACACTGATCGCCCGTGGCGCGACATTGCCCTCCTGCGTTCAGCTCACCGTCCGTTTCAGACGTTCAGTCCCTTTCCTTTTCTCCGGGTCGTTTATTGGATTTTGGTGTTCGAATCGGCACGGCTGCTCGTCTACATTCCTTGTGTGTGGCTCTGGCGGCTGGTATTCACTACTTGGGGTCAAGTCTGCAAATTGACGACGCAACAGAAATAACGCGAGCACCATGCTGTCGCCCGTACCCTCCATCGCCGGCCTCACCGCCGCCCACCTTGGCCTCATCTCGCCGAACTTTTCTTCGCCCATGTTCGCGCCCTCGAACACGACGCTCGCGGGCTTGTCGCCGTTCATCTCGCTGCCGCAGCTGTCGGCCTTCGAAGGAGTGCCCATCTTCCTGGTGCCGCAGGGCAGTGCCGCGTCGCTGCCACTCGCACTGCAGAGAGCCGCCGTAAGCTGGCGCGATGTACCCTTTTTTCGCATTGTGTCTGCCGACATTTCTTGCATGACTGCCGCTTGGCTTTTTCGACCGGTCTTGTTGGATCGACGGCGCGCTCCTTCTGTTTCGTTGGTCTATCAGTCATCCATCTGGCTGCCTGTCTCAGTCTGACTGATCGGAGCGCCGAGTGAATAACGAGGGGGCGCTGTGTTTGCTGAAAATGACGTTACACGAGCCGCCTGTTTGCCCTTTTTTATGTCTTGTTCTGACGCGCCATGGGTCGACAGTTCCTCCAACTTTGTGTACCCTAGTGCTGATCGCTGCTCCTCTATTGTAGGAGATGAAAGTGAACTGGGCCACTCAACCCGGCACGGCGCAGAAAATCGACACGAGCAGTAAGCGATCGCCCAGATTTCGGTCTAAATTCAAATGAGACGACGTCCGATTAATTTCAGAGCACTTCCACATTTTCGTCGGCGATCTGTCTCCAGAGGTGGACAACAAAGCGCTCAAGGACGCGTTCGCGCCATTCGGCGACGTCTCGTAAGTGTCGCACTCATTTTCCATTTGCTCACGCGGCGCGGCGCTGTGCCGTCGATGACCAGTTAGCTTGTTGTGCTCGAGTTCTCATTCTGCACGTGGCTTGGCGGGGCAAGTGAGTTGACTGATTGGCAACAGCTCTTATCGTTTCGTTGCCCCTAACGACAGGCCCGTCTTCCGGGCTGAAAGACGGATCAAGCGTCGGCTTCTGCCAGATTACAGGGGAGAGAATGAGAACGGGCGTTTTCGCTTTCTCCGCCCATTTTCACAGTCACAAATGGTACAAATACTTTTATTTGTGATCCATTTTCTGAATATTTCGGCGGGTGAAAGGGAAGCAGAAACGATCGCGACTGAATAGACCCTGTGCCCGTCGACAAATGGATAATCGCATCCGCCCCGAATTGTATTGCGCTTTCGTTCGCTAGTTCAAAGCAAATCGTGTTCAAAGATTGATACGCGTGTTTCGGTGCTGCTGAGTTTTTAGCGTCCGTCGATCCAAAATATTCTTTCAGCACATGTCATCGCGTCGGATTTATCAGTCGGCAGTGCAGATAATCGTAATGTGCTATCAATTTTGGCGTTTACTTGCCATTTCATGGGATTTTACCGTATGCGTTTTGTTCTCATTTGTGCAACGGTGTTGTATTTGCGTCTGACACCGCCTCTCAATTCACACGTTTTTTCATTTTTTTATGGCTCTGTAATTTTTGCAGTTTTGATTGGTGTACTTGACTGTTATTGGCCGATGGATCGTGTGTTTGGGAGCCGCCAACGCTTGCATTTCACATTTTTTCATTCGATCGATCAGCTTATACTCAAATGCGGTCATTATTCGCAAACGGGAAATTTGTATCCTCGTAATTTCTACTAGAGTTAACCGAAATTGAATGTTGTTCAAACAGAAAGATTGATGTTCATGTGACAATGCAATTTTCGCGGCGTAAATATTACTGAGTATTATTTATTATTATGATAGGGAGTAGGGAAATAATCATTTCTGATAAGGGTCACAAAACGAAATTGGTCGCAAACATTCTCGGTGTACGGTATATGTTCAAAATCCGGTTAACTCTCGTGGAAATTACGATTATAGTCGCTTGCGGACATTGTTTATACATTCTTGCGGGCATCATCGCGCATAGTTGCGGTTTTTACCAATTATTTACGATTTGCAAACTTTTACGGGCACTTTGACACGTTCGCTTCGCAGTCGCGTAAGTGAGATGATAATTCGACGCTTTCAGTGACGCCAAAGTCATCCGCGACTTGCAGACGCTCAAGTCAAAGGGTTATGGCTTCGTGTCATTTATCAAGAAGGAGGTATGTGTATTTTGCAGTGTTGAGGGCTAGTGTTGCCACGGGAAATTCCCCGAAAGATGTAGGTTCGGGGAATTATCGATTGATTAACCATTTCAACCCCATACACAAAAGATAGTATCATAGTAAAGCGTAACACATACAAAAGAAGCAGTTATTGATCCGGGGAATTCCCCGTGGCAACACTATGGAGGGCGCATTCATACTATCTGTGGCAGCATACTGTATCACTCTGTCGTATAGCGGCTAGCGCGAAATTACGGTTTTTGGCGGGAGGACAAAAAATTTTGGCAAAGCGCCAACGCACAACTTATTTTGCACCTGTTTGTCACAAACAAATTACGAAAATATGAAATGGTTTGCGGTCTGTACGTCGTGATTTTAATTGTACGAGCGGTTTCAGGAGGCGGAGCGTGCGATCGAGCAGATGAATGGTCAATGGCTCGGTCGACGCACAATCCGCACTAACTGGGCGACGCGGAAGCCGCAAGGTAACGGTAATGCACGCTCAACTTTATTATCCTCCCATCCAAATATGACCGTCCCCATCTAGAAATGTCTTACGACGAGGTCTACGGCCAGACGGGCACCAACAACGCCACCGTCTACGTGGGCGGCATCTCACCCAACACCACAGGTACGGTATGCAGCTCATGTGTGTCATGAATACCTGAGCGGTATGATGATTGACTGGTAACCTCTTAGGGGGGGGGCATGGTCCTAAGCTTGTTAGGTGGCTTAGAGGGTGATGGTGGCTTAGACTAGCATGTACACTGCTGACTAAGCCTAAACATAAGGCAACAAGGGGTCCTAACATGCCCCCCTAACAGGTTATTGGTCAATCGTCCTGGTACGACCTGAGCAAGGTTGGACCCCAATAACGTATGCTGGGTCGACTTTTGTAACATTATCGTACTCTAATATGCAAATTAATAGGGCTGTAACGGGGACGGGGATCCCCGTTCCCCACTAAGGATCCCTGTTCCCCACCGAGGATTCCCATCCCTATTGTTCATCCCCGTCCCCCTACAAATTAAGGACGCAAAATTGAAATTTAGTATTGAAGTTTGAATTCCCGCCGAAATAAAAAGCTCTTGCAAATATGTTTTGGCGGACCTTGCTGAGCATGTCTGATTTTACAGAAGACGACTTGCGCAAGGCGTTCAGCAAATACGGCGGCATTTTGGAGGTGCGCATCTTCAAGCAGCAGGGCTACGCCTTCGTGCGCTTCGACAGCAAGGAGTCGGCGACCAACGGCATCTGCTCGATGAACGGCACCGAGGTCAACGGACAGACCATTCGCTGCTCGTGGGGTCGCGCTGGACAGGACGTGAGTGCCGTTGCTTTACTCCATACATGGGGAAGGTTGAGACTCGTCCTGGATACTGTAAATTTTTCAAAATTTGCATATTTAACCCAAAAATATCGTAACTTTTCATAAAAATTGAATTCCCGCAAAATTGAACTACCGTAATTTTCCCGAAATTTGCATATTTTGGCCCAAAAAAGTCCGTCCGATGTCCTAGGTCCTGGCCAATTTTTTTATTGACACGGTTTACACAAAGTCGCCCATGAATAATTTACTCTCTTACGGAAAAACAGGCTGACTAGGGTGAAAAATTGCGTTTTACACGTCACCATTCCATGCAGGCTGAGATTTTATTGAAGGGTTCCTCTGATGCGCTGTCCTGCACCGTTGGTGGCATTGCAAAATTTATTATTCAATGCTTGATTAGTCTCACATCGATCACGCCCACCCACGTCTGGTATTTATTGCTGATCTAAACAGTGTTCTTTATTGTATTGTCACGTTCTGTCTGTAATATATCCAATATCGCGTCGATAATCATTCAGCGGCCGTCTGTTGCGCTCTAAATAGATGTCTACCAAGCCATTGTTATAATGGCTGTTCCAAGATGTAATTAGAAACGAAAATAGTGCTGGATTCAGTGAACTTTTGCTTTGATGTTGTTGCACTCTTGTTTGACAAATGTGTATGTGTTTGCAGGGCATGGGTGGTGGTCCAATGATGGGCGGCGGTGCGAATCAGTTTGGAGCGTACGGCTACGGGTACGGTGGATCTGCGGGCGCGCAACACCATCAACCGCCGCAGCAGCAGGCGTCGTCTACTTCTAGCGCGCAGCAGCAGCAGCAGTACTGGAACTACTACCAGCAGTACTACAATAACCCGCAAGTCATGCAACAATGGCAAACGTACGTTGACATTCTTCTTGCACTCATATAGTCTAAATTTGGCCATCAGCAAAGAAAAAAACGGGTTTGGTCTTGAAACGAAAATAAGGACAAATTAAATGATTTTATCTCAGATGCCCATCATTGATACATACTTGTGCTCGCTGAGGTGTAAAACAAAATTCCCTGAACCCCACAACGATAGTGTGGGTTTATGATTTTCTTTGCCTGACAGGTTACGATGTCCCCTTCCCGTTTCTTTTTACCTAGTACAAAATGTTGACTAAATAATCCACATTTTGTACTGGAGTAAGAGAAATACGAAGAGAACACTGTAACCCGAAAAAGATAGCAATGCAGAGTTATCAATGTTCGCTTCGAAATTTAGTACGCTTTGTTCTCAATAGGGAGGAAACAGGGAATCACTTACTGTCAATATGTCAATGGCCGTTCGCCAAATAACGGCGCACCATTTTGTTTGCGAACATAATTGGCAGAAAAGAAATCCCGTTAAGTTGCGCGCGTGACCCTTATCGTTTCGAGACGCAACATCAGTTTTCTTGTTTACCGATGGTGAAATTTTGACTGTATACACAATTACTATTTCAGCTACTGGCAGCAGGCTCAACAGCAAGGCCAATAATCGTCCGCGCGGTTGCAGTTTCGCTGACGCCCCGATTTTTTTCTACTGCGCTCCCCTGCTGTTCTCCGTTGGCCGTTCCCTTCTTTCGGCTGGTTATTGAATCACGTGATACGAACATTCGTTGACTGTTCTCCGCAACTTTGATTGAAATGTCGGTGTGGTGGGTTGATGGGTTTCCGCGGTCAGTTGGGTCACCGAGTGGGCTGATGTTGGTCTATTTGTCTCGCTAATGATTTCATGCTAACTAGATTAAAAGCGCGGTACCAGTACGAATCAATATGCTGTTAATATCGTGTCTCAAAATACATTTTATTTCGCTGAAATACCAAAATAAGAGTATCGTTTTTCGTTCATTGTGTACTTGAGTGTTGTAGTATGAAAGACCGTGTGGGATTTGTTGACCGTGGGAATGAAGGTCTTCTCCGCTGTGTACACTGTTTCTTCTGTCTCTTGTTTGCCGCACTTGTTAGCCGACTCATTCAGTGTGCACCGCACATTTATGACGATGTACCACCGTCTCCATTCTTTGTCATTGTTGCGACTTGTTTCCGTTGTTTCACGACGAGATGGCAAGTATATTGGATGCGGACGTTTGCTTCATTTATAAATCTTATCTGACCCATAAGACACGTTGCGCCGTGACATCATGATGTTGTCATAATCTTGCATTGGATTTCTGTCCATCGCCAGCAGGCTATCTTCGCTAGACTGCACTTGCAACTATGATGTTGAAAGAGTAACAAATCTTCGAACAGTGTTATTTAATGATGACATATTATCAATTTTTAAAAGCACAGACTTACAGTCAATGATGACATGTGCATTTTGACAGCGCGCGACATTCAATTGAGGGTGTTCGATCGATTCCGGTTAATCGTTCAAATTTGATTAAAGGGCTGGGCGTACTTCAGTGTTGAACATCTTTAAACCGCACCGCAAGTTTTTTCGAAACCGCAACCGCACCGCAAACCGCAGGCGCCATCCAAACCGCACCGCAAA
>JAQGCX010001543.1:0-10751 GCA_034700205.1 Plectus parietinus
GTAAAAATATGTTAATTTGTGTCACGATACTGATAAAACAGGCTTAATACATCATTTCTGCCAACGAATTCCTTGAAGCCAACGAATTGAAAAAATTTGCCGATTGAACTGAAAAATAACATCGAATTTAACGAAATTAGTCAAAATAATAGCTGAAAATGAACGGTTTTTTGGCCTCTCGTAATAACTTTTCGCTGGGAAAATACGCTCGGGGGCGTATTATCGAGAAGACTTTCAATAATACGTCCCAGGGGGGGCTTATTTACGAGAAACTCCGGTAGTATGAGCAATTCTTTGCTATGATACAAACACAACGTGAAGGAATAGTAGGAATACCTGAGCAAACGGCGAAATGTGAGAACCGACACCACCGAGGCGTTCGATCTCGGCGAGTTGCAACGAGCAGCGCAGTTCGAACAGAGTGTCGCCCGACAACACGGCGCCGATCATCACTCCGTCGGGGCGCAGCACGTCGAGACAACGGCGGAACCAGCCAGGCAAGTCATTGATCCAATGCCCGCTCAAGCTCGACACGATCAGATCGATCGAATTCGCTCTGAATGGCACCAACTCCTCATCGCAAACCACTCTGCAAAACGCGCCGTCAGTTTCTTCAGTCAATTGTTGGCGTTGACGTTTGCGCCTTCTACTATTGTTTCTTCGTTCTACCGTCTACCCATATTGCGCGCCTTTTCATTTTGTCTTTTCATGTATCTACCGTATGACAAATGTGATTCAGAGATAGTTTTGCAGTATATAAGTGCGGAACTTTGTATGACAAAGAGATTTGATTGAGTTGGATATGGCGTGGGATCGGATAAAATAAAAAGAGATATCTCCAACTCTATATTCCTACACAATCATATTCTTACTTGAGTGTTGGGACTTCCTCAGAAATCTTCGATCGGGCGACCATTGCGGCGCTCATGTCTGCCTGGATTAGACAGCCAACGTTTTCCTGCAAAATACATTCGATTACAAAAGCCCCTTGTTGGCAAAGAAGATGAAGGGCTGAGCAATCAAATAACGAAATGCACCTTGAAAACGTGCGGAGCGATATGACCTGCACCGCAGCCAATGTCCAGGCAAACTTCATTGAACTGAGTCAAGTCATAAATTTTGTCCGCAACTCTGAAATGAGATGTAATGTTGATCAATGCTCGATGCGTTTCACTGACCTGTATCCAATCTCCTCCTTGACATATTGAAAGACGTCGAAGTCTTCCTGAGAGGCTGCCCAATCGCGTTGTCTTCGTTTTACTCGTCGATCGAAAACTTGCACACCAGCACCGCCAACAGATTTCATCACAGCAAAATACCGCTGGCATGACAAAATCGTCGAAGCCGCTCGTAGAATTCGCGGATACTTGAGGGCGGCCATCGATAAATTGATTTACGATTTGCGAGCTACACGGTCGAGTTGAGTTCGGACTGTTTGCAAACTGGACAGCAATGAATTCAGTTGCTCTTTTGAAACTCGCACTGCTACCGTGTCTCTATCGTTTGGTTCACTGGATTTGACAGGATTCGACAACTAAAATAAAGCAGCAAGTCAGATTGAAACACTTGCAGGAAACAAAAGCGGACCGTCAGTTTAAGAATCGCTGCTGATTGTCCAGAAGGTCCAGCAACTGAATCTTTTGTCCACTCGAATGTTTCAATTTGTGAGTTCATTGCATTGAGGGCACGAACCCAGATTCGGTTCAGCTCGCACCACTTCGATAAAAAAAGCAAACGAATCGGCACGAGAGCAACAAAAATCACGGAAAGAATTCGGTACTGTAACGTTCTGTTCGTAGCGAGACGCAGACAATGCGGTTGACTTGTATTATGTTTGCACACCAGAAGCAACGCAAGTCTGTCGTCGACAAAAGACTCGGAACAGTGCCAACAGACAGCGACTCACCGACGTGGGCGCATTGAGCTCTGTGTTTTTAGTCTGGACTTTGTTGGTGAAGGTTATTTGCGCACCGCCTCCGAGGTACACGATAAGAGCGGTCTATTGTCACATCTAGGGAATCCAGCCACGTGCATTCCTGCTCGTTCTGTTGGATTTCTTGATCGTTGAACCCACACACGTGAACACGTGAACGGTACCTAACGCAGTCTTTCGGCGCCGTCTTGCTACGCACATTCGCAACTTCCAGTCCGCTGTTCAGAGTTCGTGCCGGCCGACGACCGGTCCACCCGCTGACGTGCCAAATATCCGCACAACTCATAGCACTCGTCGCCCGGACACCGTCGCGATAATAGTCTCTTTTCTTTGGTTCATGTAGTTTGGCTCATGATGCAATAAATTCGCCGATTTTTTAAGTTTGTTGCTGTCTTCTGTTGTTGTCACTTTCCATGCACTTTTACAGTTCAGGACATAGGTGAATCACTTGGAATACAACAGTAAGGTTTCGTCATACTTCTTAAACACTGGAACAAAGTCGTTGGGTTACTGTAGGTGCTGGAAATTGCGAACTTCAGAGCAGGGTAGTTGACGACATGTCGAACGGTGTTTTTCATTAGAAAAAAATCGTTGAAATCGTTGAGGTCTGGTTCGGTATGCGTTCTCCATCTCACCTTTGTTCGCAACAATGAATGGAAACTGAGTAATCTTATTGAAAGATGAGAAAATGCCATTGTCACCTAGGATGTTGTGTCTTCTTTGACGGTATTCGTTTGGCAGATATTTCGTTGACATTGTTTTACTGTGAGAGAATTTCAATTGCTACTGAATTTAAATGCATCAGGCGATGTCTGAAACTTAAGTGCCGATTGGCTCTCTAAAAGAGGAGTTAGGCAGGATTACTGGTTACCCTGTCTTGGCAGTTATCAACGTCAGCCAAACCCTTGCATAAATAATCCTCCTCTCGAGTCGTCGATGGTTTGCCTCGATCGAGAGCCAAAAACATAGAAGGGCATCCGTCTCATTTTAGACAATTGTAACATGAAGTTAAGGCTTGTCTCACGTGCTTTTGCTATATGCTATCACCTGTTTGTCGTCGCATGACCAAGACTGCAACTGAAAGATATTGCATGCTGTACCATCGCAACAGGCACTGCCACGAAGCCTCTATCATGGTCTTCTCTTGAGGAATTGTACCAAAGACCATGGATCGTGTGGAACTGAATCCCGTATTACTTTTCTGCTGTTAATTTTTCCGCTTATTCTGCTACACGAAAATCAAATATTGAGCGAGAATTACGATATTTTCAACAGAACAGGTTAGAGGCGCGTCTTCAGTCTGTGAAACGCTCGTGGAACGTTTGTACGCGCTGTCGCTAGATACGGTAGTTACGTTCTTCACATTTGACACAGGGCGACGATGTGTTCTTAGATGACAGATGTTGGAGGAATGATGATGGACTGTCATTTGCACTAGAACAGGTGGCGATCGTTGGCGCGCAATTCTGGTGAGCAAACTGTGATTGCGTCGTCGACACAAACCGAATTCTACGGCTGGTCGCAATGTGCACAGGTGCATTCCGATTTCATTTCAAAGCGATTGATTTGATGATGGACGAGCCAAAAGAGTCAATCGCCCTGTGGTGCGGTCGAATCACCGCTCCCATTGCTCAGTTACGTCTAACTGCGTCCAATTTTTGAACTCTCCGACGCGGGATTGTTTGTGGAAACGACCGTATACTGTACTTGGTGCACTTTCGACATGACAGGGCGTCTGTCTGAATGAAGTTTGTACTGCGCACTCGAGAGACCGCTGGAATAGCAACAAGGAACAGCGGAGGGTTGGATGAAGAGAAGCGTGAAGATGAGGGAGTTGGAGGTGTTGACGACGACTGTTGCCGGGCACTTGAAGAAGTATTGCGGAGGCGATCGATGGGTATCCGGCGGCGTCGGTCAGAGATTATAGTTGTGCTAGTCGTGTTGGGTGGACGGCCAATGATCGGCGTCGGAGCGCGGCGAGTAGGCCATTCTATTATTGACGCGCGTCGCTCGGCGGAGTATAAATGCCCGTGCTGCGATCTTCGCTCGTTCAGTCGGCGGGTCCGCCCGTTGGTCTTTGATCAGCGGCGGCCGCCTTCGTCGAGCGCCGCCCGCGTTCAGCAGTGTCCGCAACGCGTTTAGTTACTTCCGCCTTCGGCCTCTGTCATGAGCGACCAGGGATTCAACGACGACGGCACGCACGCCCGACCCGTCTATTCCATTGAAGCCATCTTGGGCGCGTCCGTCGCCCAGTTCTCTGGCATGAACCCCGACGACGAGTCCATCTGCATGGTTTGTACCGACGAGGCCAGTGGGCGCCATTACGGCGTCATCGCCTGCTTCGGCTGCAAAGGTTTCTTCAGGCGAACCGTGCGAGCTGGTCGGATTATATTTACCAAGCATCGAACCACATTTACCAGCTCGTTTGCTTTCAGGTCAATCTTACGTCTGTCGCTACGAAAACAAATGTCGCATCGACAAAGGCAATTTTGCATTTTTCTTCGTCTCCGTAACTGTATTTATTGTTCAGCTGCTTTCAGTTGGACGAAACGTCTGTCGTTCATGCCGTTTTCAAAAGTGCGTCAGCGTTGGAATGGAATCAGATGGTACGGTGTTGTTTGCTACTTTGATGTTCTGAGCGGCGCAGTAACCATGAATCACACGCCGAACGAGCAGTGTGGGGGAAGCAATCTTGACGAATTGCCAACTTTTCTGCGAATGAAAACTGCTGCTTCGCTGCAAACAGAATCGAGCGCGCACTCGACTGTGCATAGAGTGATAATGCCGTTGCTACTGTAAAGGGAGCACAGATCAAACGATCAAGGTTATCGGAAACTTTGTTTGCTCGCTGTTTCCATGGGTGCACCAGAGACCAATGTGGAACCTCATGCTTGCATAATACGCTTGTGGAGTTATTTAAATCTGGGACACGCCGAGGGCACGTGTGCATATAATTGCGCGGTATTCGTAGCAGCAACGGCCACCTTGCTGTCTTGCAGCAATTCGACCGGACCGCGACAAAACCGGCCGCCAAAGAAATCCCCGCAAAAGCTCGTTGAAGAAGACCAGTGTGGCCAGCGCGCCTGGCGAGCTTCCAAGTCTGCACAATAGCCCCGGCTCGACGGTCGGATCGCCGCCGCCGCCGCCGCAGCCGACGACGACGCTGACCGCTAGCCCGTCGGTGCGTGCAGACGTATTGGGCACGTTGCTCGAGATAGAAACCATCTGCAACCAGCTGCGCGACGCGAACACGCCTCGATCTACGATGTCCGTCTCCTTGGCCGATGCCGTCGCCCGGCCGTCGCTCGTCGCCGCTCGCGAAGAGGTAAGTGATGGAGCTTTCTGTTCGCTGCTCTATCGATTGCCGCCTTCGCTTTCCTAATTCGCGCTCACTGGGGCATTGAACGAACATGAAGCCGCCGCTGTTGCCGTCTGGCGATCTTTGGTCTTGCAAATGCGCAACACGATGACGAAACGGTTGCAGTGTTGACGGCTGCCTGTTCTTTGCGTTTTCATCCATTACGGGGACGGTTTGCGGGTGGATGCGAGGAGACAACAACGGCTGGCGGAGAAAACATATTACACTGGTGGGGGGGACAGAGCCAAGGGTGGTTCGCTCGCACCGGGTACATTCGAACTCGGCACCGTGCGGCGTCAGTCTGCAGCGTCAGTCTGCAGCGTCTGCACTGCGATTACGATCGTACGGCGTCGATGCGCATTCTGCGAACGCCGTTTCAATGTCAGCGGTTTGCGCCGCAAGGTCGCGTGATTGCTTACCGTCAACACGTGTCATCATCGTCCCTATCCCAAATTATGCGCAAATCGTCGAGCTGAAGCAGCAATGTGTTTTTAGATATCGTTCGACGGCAGTCTCGGTCGAGCGACGACCATAGATTTTCGCAAAAGTCTGCGTCGACTGATCGTGCTGACTTTGGACTACGCCAACACGTTAAAACCGGTCGCCGACCTGGCCGTAGACGAAAAAGTGCATTGATAGTTCACGCCGTACAAACATTAGCAACGCATTGATGGTTGCAGATCGCATTGATCAGGAACTGTGTGGGATCGTTCGCCCTACTAGTCACGGCGTACCGAACACTGCAGTCTGCCGCCAGCAACGACTTGATCTGTCTGCCGACTCGCCACGTCTTGCATCGCACCGGACATTTGATTCTCACGTGCGTCACCAACCTGAGCATCAATTCATCCTCCCGCTCATTCCTTTCAGCAACTCAGAAAAGGGAGACGTGGACGATATGAAATCGGCAGCACTCGTCAATCGGCAGAGGCACGTTGATCTCTGGATTGAGGACTAGGATAAATTTGAAGATGGTTGGATTTCAGTCGTCTGAAGGAGAGAATCCTGGACGAGTTGATCACGCCTATGCGTCGATTGGCCGTGACCGAGGAAGAGTTCGTCGCGCTCAAGGCGATCGCCGCGCTGGACCCGCAAGCGAAGGGCGTGAGGCTAGAAGCTGCACAACGACTGTCCACGGCCAGGGACAGTGTGCAGCACGCGCTGTTCGACCACTTGGCGTCGTTCCGACCGACCAACGACGCCGCCTCCCGCTTTGCCCATCTCCTCTTGTTGCTTCCGACATTGTCTGTGCGTCCATTTCGATGATTCTTCATGTACTAATACCGTACTTTGCTGTGGTTTGTTTCAGAAAATATCAGATTACTGTGCAGGCACGCTGAGTCTGGCAGAAGAGATCGGTGTCGGTGTGGACGCGCTACTTAACGAGCTCATGATTGATCCTGGTAAAAACCTTTCCTAAAAAACTTTCCTGCAGCTGTCAACAATTTTTTTCACCCCCACTTTGTTTTTAGACGCCAAAGCGAAACCGTCAACCTGTGTAGATGCGATGACTCAATGTTCAGAAAACGCATCGATGAATGCTTGGACGAAATCAGAAGTTGTGGAAGACAAGGAGGATGACAATCGCGTGGGTTTGCAGCTTGGCTTGCTCTAGTCCCGCTCAGTCGCAATTACCCAGTCTCACGTTTAGTCGACGGTAACAGATGACCTACAGTCCGCAGTCCACTAGTATCTTCGTTCTTCATATTCAGTCTGTTATGATTTCTATGCTTCCAGTGTGATAACGACTGCATATTATGTACATTTCACTCAATGCACTCATCATATTATCAACATGTCTGATTATATGTACACAATATGTCAAAGCAAATAAAACATGTCCAAAATAAGTCGCATCAAGGCAGCTCAAGAACAAGGATCGTTCAAAAATTTCAATCGCTGAGTAGTTGTGGTCCAAAAACATCTGCTTGTGATGTGCACTTCATGCACAATTCGTTCGTCAAGAGCACACTAAATAGAAGAGCAGACTAAATAGAACGCAAAACTAAAAATAATTCGTTCGTCAAGAGCATACTAATAGAACGCAAAGCGAAAAAATCCTCCCGTAATAACTTTGAAACCGTCAACCTGGTCATATCCGGATCAAACAGCCAATAATTATTCACATGGCGTCAACTTCAAGATTAACCGATCATTTCTCAACTAGCTACAAAGACGGTCGATAGAGTCAGATGGAAAACAAGAAGCCGACGAGCAGGCAGACGTTAAGATCGCCGAAGAGGAGACGGGCGCAGACAGACATGGGCACGTTTTTCCCGCTGGGGGGGTATACACCCCCCCAAATTCCCAAAAAAAAGTTTGTTCCTGAGAAACACGTTGGGGAAAAAGCTCTCCCTCCCTTGCGACCTTTTTTTTAAAAAAAAGGTCGCCAAAATCTCAAAATTTTTTCCCCATACCCCCCAACCAGTTTCGGCCGGAGGTATGGAGGTCCTTGGGGGGGGGTATATACCCCCATACCCCCACGCCCATGTCTGAGTAAAAGTGTACAACTATGCCAGAATATACAAAATTTTCTGTCAAATAATAAGAGAGGACCAACGAAATAATAGAGAGTATTTACATAATACAATTATTGAACTGTTGGTACTTACTTCTGTGCACGAGCATTCTAAATTTCAACTCAATTATGTTGCCCAAATCTTGTATCGGATGGGTGGGTGGTATATTGCTACCACTAAAATCGATTGTTATCACGCCATCTTCCTGCCACATTTTGTTGTTGTCAAAAACTTGTGTGGATAGCAAGTCGTGTTTCCCAGTGTCGGACATTTGAAATGTTTGACCACTGATGGTGAAGCATATGGAGTCACTACCAAAATATTTCATGGCTGTTGATGACGACGCACAATCGAAGTTATTAGTTGCTGATGATAATCGCACTTCAACGAAGCAATTGTATAATTCAGAAATGTCCCCGACTTGGTTCAGCCGAAATTTACTTAATATCCCGTTAAACGCTGTTTTTAACTGCTCAAATGAGATATTCATTTTGACAATTTTCGGCAACAAAACATTCGTCAGTGCTTCCCATTCTTCCCCAATCTGCTGACTCTGATTTCTGAACGGATTTTGACTGGTCTCACTGTAGATTTCGCCTTCATAGATCATGTTAATATACTTTGCAAGAACGAGATATGTTTCCATGAACCATTGCCCTTTTTGGTCAATAATGAAAGTCTCGTTGATTGTGTTGTCTTCGAAAAATGCGTTCAAGGCGAATGTAAAAGGTTCTTCTGTATCATAAACCCAATTCACTTCCGTCGCATTTGCAAAGAGAGCGCTGGGAGCCACTTGAATGCAAACAGTATAATCAGAAAAAGTCATCGTTTGATTGACCATATTCGTGATCTGCAGAGCGGGAGGGTCATTTCGGTATTGTTGAATTATGTCAACAGCTGAGGCGATGGTAATATAACATCCAGCAATATATATAATGCCCCAAAATACATTGTTCAGCAGGAGCAATACTAATGCATTTTGACGAAACCAATTTTTTGGGTTCATCCGGATGTCATATTTTTCCAAAAATTTTGCAAAGTGATTGCTAATTGTCTTCCGTTGAGTTACCATTGTTAAATCGCTTATTGGGTTTTCTCAGCTTTAGCTTTCTTTAATGAGAATGGCCGAAAATATTAAGTTGTCTCGTGGGTTACGGCAGGGGTACCGCAAGACTACGGTACTGAAAGTGATTTACGCGAGCGTCTGAGCCAGCGAAAGAATTATGTCAAGGGTTCCGTCAATTAGCTGAAACTTTGTAACGGTTAAATTAAAATACAAGTCTACACTATTTACATGACACGAAGACACGACCGGGTTTTTCCGAAACAGGTGCCGCTGCCTTTTATATCGTAAATACAGAGTGCGGCAAAAGTGCGGGCACACCATTTTGCGTTCATATCTCTGTCACAAGCAAACCGATTTGAACCAAATTTTATATACAGACACTACGTAGAGACGTAAATAAACAACTTTCTAAAGAACATTTTTAAAATGACCGCCTTGGGCAGAAATACAGGCGGAAATTTTCGCTTGGGGAAATTACGCTTGCGGAAATTTTCGACGATTCCCACGAGCTGCCCTACGGAAAGATGACTGTAAATTTTGATGTGAACATTCGATTTTTCTGCCCTTTATTGCCAATTGAAGCTGAAGTTCTGGGCTTTCAAAGCAGCTATTGATCGCCCAGTGAATCGCAGTGTGCGTCAATTATCAATTTAAAGATTCTGAGAGCACAAATTTGGTGAAAATGGCGCGCGTTAGAGCTGAGCGTCCAAAAATTTAGTGATTGGGACACTCATTCGATTCGTATTTCAAGAATATTGGGATTCGAACAGTGCATGATAGCTCTTTCGAAAGAGAAAAACATCTCGCTTCATCGTACGAAAAATTAGAAAAATGCAGTTCTTGAGAGTAATTTTATGGTTGTTCAAAAACGATACGCGTGCAGAGGCGCACGAAAATACTCATCACCGACAACTTTATTCAAGTGGTTTTCTTGAACGAGCAAAAGCGCTCTAATGCGCGGACATTCGCGGCCACTATCATTTGCTGAGCGTTGAACTCGGCTGCCAACGGGTCTGTGGCTGAGAGGTTCAATGGATTGAAAGGTTCATCGAGTTGAAAGGTTCAATGATTGAAGCTAACTAGGTTACTATTAAAATGAGGTGCGCTAAGAATTCTAGCACAGTTAGGCAGAGTTAAAGTTACGCCCCCATTTTGAGAGGAGATCACGGTCAGAGGACATCGCTAGTTTGAATCGCTAAATATGCGCGAATCTAGTACATGACTGTCGGTTGGTCAATCGTTTTCGCCTTTAAGACTGACTACGTGCATGAGCGACGACTTATTGCTCATTATTCAAATAGGTATCGCTTTGAAATGTGCGCACAAATAACCACAAGTGATCTCGCTGACATTTGAGATTTAAAATTGAATTAGGAAAATTGAACGACGGTATATAAAGGTACTTTCTTCATGTCTCGCAATTCGCTTCTCAATACGTATGGGTATTGTACAAAGATCGGAGGTAGGAGGGGTCGGAGGGAGTCTGTTACGCGTTTTGCTAAACATCGACAATTGAAATTTTTGGCGCGAAATTCAGAAATCCAAAATTTTTGTCCTTCGATTTTGGTTACAATCTGAGCAAGGATCCCATGAACACAGTCATAAAATGGGTAGATTGCAACGGATTTTGACAATTAAAAAAATAAAGTATACGTTTTAACGAACTCTATCTAACGCAAGAAACTTCAGTCAATTTGATTGCTTGTGTGCAAAGTTATAACCGTTTAAGCAGTGTACAGAGATTTTGATTTTTTTGATTTTTAAAATTTTTAAAATCTTAAATGCTGATCAGTAAATTTCATTGATCGCGAGCGGATCGAAATTTATATTTCAAATAAATTTCATTGATCGAAATCACTTCCGATCGGCCGATCG